>JAOYSI010015392.1:0-38123 GCA_025775065.1 Hiodon alosoides | reverse complement strand
GGAGCAGGTGACAGAGTGTGCTGTGATGTGCTGCTAGGTTTACACTGAAGGACAGCGTGTAGAGGGTCAACATGGAGAAGGTGACAGAGTGTGCTGTGATGTGCTGCTAGGTTTACACTGAAGGACAGCGTGTAGAGGGTCAACCTGGAGAAGGTGTCATTGTGTGCTGTTTCCTGTAAAACCACCACAGAGTTGATTGCTCAGCGAGTCTGGAGCACAATTTGACTGCCTCATCACCAAACACTTTTCTCATGATTATATAATGTGAGTGTTAAGTTGTTTGTTTTGAAAGACTCATCTTCAGTGTACTTGAGGATGTCCCAAAAAAATATTACGAAGATGTGTGATCTACATAGCGTAGTATAACAGCAGTGTGGAGTAGTGGTAAGAGAACTTGACTCTGGACCTGAGGGCTATAATGTAATGAGTATAGTAGTAGTGTGGAGTAGTGGTAAGAACACTGGGTCTGGACCTGAGGGCTGTATTGTATTGTATGACTGTGGTGTGAGCAGCAGTGACTGCCTAACAGGGGTTTGAATCCAGTTTCCTGGATCATATATCAGTTTTTCACCTATCAGCAGGTGACAGAATAAAAATGTTTGAGAAGGAGCTGCTGATGATGATGACGATGACGGAAAGAGAAAGGAAACCTGCAGTCAGCAGATATGTTTGTATTTCTCTTACCCAAAGAGACTAACAACTTGTAAGTTATGTACTTACAAGATTTACATAAACAATTGAGAAAAAGAAAGAATTGAATCTGTTTTAATTACCACGTAACCACCATGATAAAAGCTGAAGCCAAAAGTTTCCATCCATTTCTCCTCATGATGGATTCCCACAGATAGACCCCTTGGGTCATTTTGAATCAGGGCACTTTCTGCTTGAACACAGGCACTTTCAGCTGGTATTTTAAACTAATGGTCCTATTTAAAATAGAACCCACAATGCCTGAGATGGATGAAGGGCATCCAGTAAAAAATGTATTGAATAATCTTAAATACCGCTTGGCTTATTTTGTTAGCCGTACCAGAAAGGGAGGTCATTGTGTCGCATGACCATTAGTTTGAAAGTAAGGCTTTAAATAAGGAACCTGTTCGTCTATGTATTTCTTCTCTGTCCAACATCAGACAATGAAGTTCTATTCTTTTCCTGCATTGTAAATCCACTTTTGGGTCCTCAACTATTAATCCCAGCCCACAGTCGCCGAAAGCTTGTAATTACTGTCAACACTTAATGTGGTTTTTAGATGCGATAGTTTGTGGACGTGAGCTGGGGACATGACCCAGGATGAGAGAGCTGGCGTGTGCTGCTCCAGGCTATATCTGAGGTTCTGGGGCCCCGGGGTCACTCGAGGGCCTCTTAACAATGTCATAAAAAATATCAAAAGTATACAGATTTTTTTAAATTTATATTAAAGGATTTTCTACATGCTTTATATCAACTGCAGTGTTAAATGTTTGTTTGGTAGGCTAATGCCGCTAATGGACTGTAAAAAACATACGTATCTGGAGCTGAGAAGCGCAAGGAGAGAAAACACAAGCACTTCTTGCCTTGCTGCTAGCTATGCTTGTTATGATTTTTACACTGAAGCTCTAATGTAAAAATAGCCAGCATGTTAAGTTGATTTTGGAGTTTCCTTTCCTTAACCTTTAAAGCTGTTAAGGCACTGTATGCCCCTTATTATTTAGATTGAGATCTCCCCCAATCACTTTATTGTCAACGTGAAGTTTTGTACTTTCCTTGTTTTGATTTTCTCCTTCATTATTTCAAGATTTATTTATTGTTCATTCTCCTTACTTATTGTGAATTATTTTGACAGTGCACATTGCACACCTGGATTTTTTACTAATGTATTCATCTGTGCATATTTACATAGGTTGAGACCTCTATGGGTTCGTATGTCGCTGTGACGAATCAGATTAATCCAGTCTATGTGTTTATTGCCGCTGTGGGGTAGAAGTTCTCTGGAGGATGTCCATTCATAGACCCTTCCCCTACTCATTATGGGCCCTCAGACCCCTGGGTACGGGACAGAGTAGTAGGTGCTAAGTGAGAAGGCATTCAGTGTAGACAATCAATCCTAGACATTGCATTCAAAAACAAAATACAAACTATTTGCAGGACGCAGTACACAAATAAATTGAAACGCTCATTTGAAATTTGTGAATTGGGCAACTTGTTTAGGCAGCCAAGGCCACTTGATCAGAACAGTTGATAAATAATAAAACGGCGCTGTCCTTGAATGCCTCTTTACACACCCCTTGTATTTAATAGGTTTTTTTATGAGTAGACGAAATGAGACAGAAAATGCAATTAAATACAATTTTATGAAATGTGATTAGCAGGTTTTGATTTGTTCCCAGCCATTACTCTTAACACCAGAGCTGTTTTAAAAACATGCTGATCACCAGCTGATCTCCAACCACAGGGAAGGAATTTCCAGATGCCTCTGGGCCACAGTGCCTCTATTTATTTTTTTATTTTATTTATTTTTTTAACTTCGTGAACTTTATTATTTTTTGTGTGTGTTCTGAGATCCTCCTACAATGTGTGGGTTGGCAAGTAGTCTGACCTTGTCGTGCGACCTCTGAGCCAAAGCAAGCCTGAGAAGCGATGTCCGGTAATTGTTTATCTGCGATTGGTCCTATGATGCTGCTGGTCTAACCTGGATTAAGGAACGGTGGACTAAATCTCTAGGGTCTGGACGGGGTTAGTCCAAGACAACGGCCTTATTTGCTGCTCTGTACTGATGTGGTATCACATAAACGGTCATTTAGGTTAGATAACAGCTAAATATTGACAGCCTTTCTGAAAATAAAGAGAATAAAAAACAAGGGATGGGAAGAAATTAAATACTGAGATGTATCAGAGCTTAGTGTTTAAGTACTGATCACCTCATCGTCTCCATCCTTGAACATAGTTTATTTAGGGAGGGACAGCTTTAAGGGACAGCTTTACTTTCATAATTGGGCACCTAATCTTTTTTTACACGTCCTAGGTCTGGCTTAGGGGAGCCATGCAGAAAAGGGATCCAGCAAAGGTAACGCGATGCTCCTGCTTGATCTGACAGTGAAATGGCAGAGCCTACCTATGAAAAACCTGCGTGTAAATGTAGCCAAGGCAACACTGATTGATTTCCCTATTCAGTCTCTCCGTTTTTGTGAATGCCAGTCGTTAAGATTGGAAGCAGACTTGGGTCCATCTGCTCTGAAGTGTCTGTTTCTTTTCATCAGCTTTCTCATAAAAATCTGATACTGCACGGGTTACTGCGAAGGTTTAGTTTTGGTCTGAACTCTAATACACACGGCTATATCCTAAAGATGTGGATGAAATATTAAGCACCGTGTGAAAACCAAGGGAAAACGGGGCTGCCACAATCTCTAGTAATATATTTTATATCATGACGTAAAACCTGTGCTTCACATGACTATGAACGCAGACAAGTGGCAAATCATGGCGACAGTAATGGTGTAACAAGAAAATTGTCTTTTGAAATTGTATTTCCGAGACTACGAAGAACGCATTTCATCCCAAACCCTGCAATATTGTTTCATAGTATGGAAATGCGATTGTGACTTTCAGTGTTTGCAGCAGTTATGAGCCCGTGGTGTAATATTGTGGTAATAGAGTATGATGATTCAGTGAATGTGAATCTATTGGTAAGAATCAATATGAGTGTGCGAGTGTAGGCTTGTCTATAATTGAATAAAGCTTGAAGCTTACATTGTTTGGATTTTCATTAATATAAGAACATTGGACAAAGTTCAAATAGTTCTCTTCAGCTTTTGACTATATATCAAATAATATCAAATATAAAATAACCATTCTGCCCTTTAAAAATGTAGCGAGCTACACAAAAACTGTAATCATCATTTAGTGAATCTCAGCTTTGGCTCCCCAGAAAGTTCACATACGGGACTGAGCCTTCTGGCTCCAACAGCTTGGCCTGTGTGTAGCCAGACATTTGGTTTGCCAGGAGAGGAGCCTGTTATGAGCGGCTGCTGTCCTCCTGCCCAAGTCTCACTGCCTTTCAGGGCGGTTCTCCTACAAACGCCCTGTTGAAGGAGCTGCACCAGGAAAAGGGATGGCTGGTTGACTGTACAGTTGAACTAGGGGGTGCGCATGATTAAGCAGAACTTGTCAATGCTAGTCAACGCAGATAAATAGGCTAGTAATGCAAAATGTACGAGTAATGAATCATTTTTGGCCACTTTTTGCCATAATGTTTGCAGTATTAGTAGCATATGTAAATAATAAAAGTTTTGAAACAGATTTAACCTTTTTTTAAAAAAAGACATTACTGCCTTTAGTATTTTGGCGTAATTAGAATTTTCCCAAATCAGAGGTTGCGTGTAAATTCCAGTTCTGCATTCTTGTATTTGCTGTTCTATATTCCGTATTCTGTAGAGGGAGAAAGCAGCCCTTACGGTTTTGGGACACAGCTGGTGTTCCCTTGAGTGGATCCAGCCGTGGGTTACAGAATGCGTGGGATGTAAAATCATACTTCACCCTGTGTGAAGGTTTCTGCGAAGCAAATACTGCAATAAAGAATATGATGACTGCTAGAGAGATAATAGAAAACCATCAGGATGTTAAAAGGGTTTCGTGGAGATATAGGGAGGCTGTGCCATTTGCGGTCCATAATTTCCCCAGAATCCAGCAAGTGGATATGAGTTAAAACAAGAAGCCAGTGAAGTGCAGTGGCGAGCAGTGAGGACTGGTGTAGTATGGGTAGAGAAAGGTAGTCAGGCAGGCATCTCTGTCTGGTAGGGAAGGGCCGGTTATCAATTGAAGATAAAGTTGCGATAATCTTATTGTAATGAGTGCTGGTTGTGTTGAGTAGATAGAAAGGAAAGCGTAGGATGCCTACGGTGAGAAGGCTTAACGTTGCGCTTTCCGGTTTCAGGAGGTGGTCGTCCAAGGGAGGGCAAGTAGTGGATTCGGATCACATCCATGGGATTTTAAGGAACAGTTTGACAGGTAAGAGGAACCCAGAGGGAATGCCAAGGCACACCTGCTGATCCACGGTGCTCTGTCGTGTACCAAAGAGCCAGGCAAATTAAACCAACCAGATTTAATGCAGTATTTTTTTCAGCCAAACTTTTTAAGTCATTTTAGTCAATATCTACCGAAGTATGCTTTGCAAAGACAACATAGCCAACAACAAAAAAATACATTCAGGCAAGTAGGTCTCCAGCCTACCAACAATCTCAAGAGAGCCTTTACCTGAAAAGGACTGCCTTATTTCATTATTGAACATGCTAAACATTTGCAAAAGGCCCTGGGCTTGGTAAAGATTGGAGCAGGCTTTTTGAGGTGACCTAAAGTGTTTTGGTTGACTTTTCCGTATGTGTGAACGCAGTGTAGGAAATTTGTCGTCGGTCACCTGTATAATACCATTTTGCAAACACTCACACAGCAGAAATGATTCACACAGCATCATGTCTGTTCTGCACTAACATGTCTACAAGTCATTCAGTTTTAATTTAAACAATACTAATGTAATGTTAGCTACAATATAAAGTCACTGCATTTTTAATAGTTTCTAGCTATGTTCATTTGTAATGTTACATCTCAATTAATCTGTGTTCTGTAAATTATAGGTAGGACTGTGCTAGCATGTAGCAAGTGTTGTAGCGTTGCAGTGCTGATTTTTTCAAATTGGAAGAGATACAATACAATATAAATGCACACTATACCACTGTACGCATATCGACCTATCACAAAGTTCCTCGTATCACTATTTAAATTCCTGACATGCATTTTGCCATTTATGCCTGTTTTCAACTGCAAATGTGAACACACTTAGGTCTCCTCAAATCTCAAGTGTGAACATATTTTTGAGACAGCCCAGGGATGGCCCTGAGCCAGCCGATTAAGCATGAACAGGGTCTTAGTTCTTTAGCTAAAAACAGCACTCTCTACGCGAAAACAAGTTGGCAGAGTTCAACTTGTGATTCTGATGCTGAAAATATGGAGGGGTCAGTGAGCTCTACGCCGATTTGCCTCTGTAATCCGAAAGGCATTTTGATGGGCTAGTAAATCCACTGTTGACATAAGAATGAGAGGAATGGGGGGGGGGCGAGCAGTTGACCATGAGAGAGAGCAGGGATTACGGGAAGGTGAAGAGGAGATGCGGGTGGATGATGTCGAGTCCAGTTGTGTCACTCGTCTCTACCACATGGCCAGGGCTCTGGCCAGATGTGAGGATGAGAAATAAGATACACAGGAAGCTCAAGGGGTCTTATCTTCTGCCCTTTCCCACATAGCTAAAATAATACTGAGAGCTACGTCTGCTGTTTGTTTGGACTTAGTGCTGTTTTCTCTTCATTTTTAATGATTCAAATGGTGTACTGTGAAACGTCTGTCTTCTTAATGTCATTTGCAACAGAATCTGGTTGTGTAAAATACTTATCATTCTTTCTGTTGCTCAGGCTTGTACTAGTATTGCATATTTAACATACACAAAATTATTCCAAAAATATATATACGTACTTCCTTTGTTGGAAAATGTTTAAATAATAAAAAATTAAAAAGTGTGATAAAGTATTGCATAATTATTTGTTTGATGTTAAAAAACAGATATTCGTACTTCCTTAATTCAGACTAATTGCATATCCTAGCAGTATATTAAACCTTTTTTTTTCAAAAGTATAAATTTACATTGAGCAAGCAATTTTTAAGTAACCTTGAAATGTCATTGGTCTCACTAAAGAGAAAATAAATGGAAGATATTAATTTGCATGAGTGATGGGACTGTCGTAAAATGCTAAGACGGAAAGAAGCAGTGGCAGTATGGGTTAAAGGCCATCGCATTGAATCACTGTATGAACATTTTAATAAAACATTTTACACTGAGAACAAGACCCCAGTCCTTAATTACAAGCCACAATTATTTCTACAATCAATTATGAAACAGCTGAAAAAATCCATACAGCCCTAAATCGTTAAAGGAGAGAAAGTAATCCACAATGCCTGATGACATAGGTTTAAATTTAGCCCGCTCTTTTGGGCTAATTGTTCAATTTCTGCCAACACAGGTCAAGGACTCAAAATATTGTTTACAAATTTTGGGAAAACGTTGGGAATTCTGCCATGGAAATGTTCTAATCTGCTTTAAAAGGTTGTATAGGCCTACAGTTTTATCTCAGACGAGGAAGGTTTGAATGCCTTAAATCATATCTTTGATGATTGGATTAGAAAGAATCTCTTAACAGATGCTCTTTTCCGACTGGCAGAGTCTGTGCCCACTTTGAACCGCTTCACTTTTAAGTCAAATTTTCAGTCTTATGTGAGGCGGTGTCAGCACAGGCACTAAAATGGGCGCCCACATGCTTTCTCGAATACACCGATACATTGATAGAGTCTTTGGAATTCCTCCTTCCTCTTGCAAAGCCTTTAATAACTTCATTTTGCCCTTTGTCAGTTTCAATCCTGCCCTGCTGTATATGTGGAACATTGCAGAGACAGGTTTGAGAATACCTTTTTGTTTGATTTAACTGTTTAATCAGCTAATTCCACTCTAGCCACCACTATTTACTGCAAACCAAGTGAGTGACATTATTACTGATAGTATGACTCCTTGTTTTCAAGGCCCAATGTGTACGTCTAATGCATTTAACGAATATTCATTCATTTTCCGTAACCGCTCATTCGATTCAGGATAACGTGCGCCAAAGTCTAATCCAGCCGACAGGAAAAGAGTCTGAGGCAGGGTACACCCAGAACGCGACGCCAGACCATCACAGGGCAGGAGGCCTACGGATACGCTGACACAGCCCCACACTCACACACCGAGGGCCAATTTCACGGTAGTGAATTCAACCAATATGCAAGCCTTTGGACAGTGGGATGTAACCAGAGCACCTAGAGGAAACCTACGCAAACGCAAGGAGAACTCGCAAACTCCACACAGATTGTGAGCAGAGCTAAATTAGAGCCAAAGCTCTGGTGCCGTGAAGCACTTACCCCTACCACATCCCTCCACAAAGCTTTCCCAACAGACTCTCTTTTCCTGGCGTCTCAGACTCACACTTCATTTATATTCCTTATATTGAATGATGACATGAGCAAAAGATTTAAATAAAGCTTCAGAATAACTATCCCTTTTCCACTGACAGGTGACAGCTCCTGGTGTGCAGCCAGTCACACACAAAGTCAAAGTGTATTTAAAAAAAAAAAAAACACATTTGAAAGAGTCTAAACAGACAATAAATATGGAATAGAACAAGATGTTTGCCATAATGCCGAATCAACAATTTTTATCTTATTTGCATGATTTAGTTCTCTCCTAAAATGATGATCAAGCGGGAAATGGAAAATGCAGAACTGGGTTTCAATGGGGCATGAAAGTAATCTATGTGTCATTTGGATTCAACATTAACTGCATTTTATATGAAGGCAAAACGCATTACCGGATCACGGTGATAATTATTTTGCAGAATCCTACACATAAATAATGAGAATAATACAAAAAGCTTTATTCAGACTATAACACCAATGAAAATGACCGTCATTCTATTCTCGGACCATTTAAACTGTTTTAGGTATAGGAAATCTTTCACTCCGTTGCATGTAGGGAGTTTTCTCTCAGTCATTTTGATCCTCGATATTAAATTAATTTGATGCAAATTAGGGAAACCACATATCAAATCAACATTTTGCGACAAAATCATTGCAAACTACAAACACACATTAATGCAGATACAGGAGCATACGTTTGCAAAGTTTCTTAACTTGAACAGGGCAGTGGTTGATCACAAAGGGAAACGTGCCAGGCCTTTTTCAGCACTGAAAAATTGTAGGGTGGCATTGTAGGGTGTCACAGAATGAATTACACTTTCACATAGCTACGCTGATATGTTTGGATGCATATGGATCCAAAAAAGTCCTGTCCTTGCAACAAGAACCAACTTTGACAGCAGATAAGTGATATTACAATATAATTAATGCCAATAATGCTAATTTATATTGAATGTAATCTCAACGGTGCACGCCTCAGGAAAATGGAAAAGGGAGATTATTTGAATAGCGGCATGATTTAAAAATTCCAGCCCCCGATGCCTGTTGATATCAAGGTCCTTTATTTTGACCATTTCCAGCCTCATAGAGCATACATACTGCTTCATTTTCAGACCCAGGTCTTAATCAGATAGGCCCCTTCAAAATCAACTTGAGTGTTTGTTCAATCAAAAATATCAAAGACATACATCTTTCCAGCAATTTCATACTGATTAGCACTAATCTCAAATTGCAGCAAAATCACCTGGTTAATCTCATGTGGCACAGTTGCCGGTCTCAGTCCTAGAAACCAGCCCTGCATAATTTTGATCCAAACTTTGAATTCAGGCAAAACTAGAGAATGCTCCGCAGTATTTATAAGATAGTTGAATCGGCTGTACTGGGCAATGTGAAATGGCATAAATCACATAAACGCTAGCCTGAATAAATCACATGGCCTCTCCACCAATAATCCAGAACTCTCAGCTTGTAATGCAATTCAACCTTTCCAAATGTTAAAAATCCACGAAAGCCACAAACTAACACTGAAAACCAATTCACAGATGTTAGGGGAATAAAGGCTAGATTCCTTTCTAGTTCTTCGTCACGGTTTTGCTCAACCATCACTGCCAACAAAACATTTTATCACGCATGGGGGGGGGGGGGGATGACTGCAGCCCCTTAGAGGCCTGCTATACTCTATCAGTGGTGCGTCTCTTAGCCCAGCTGGGTCACAAATACGAACTTGTTCCCATCTTAAAAGAGTGACACAATGTCTTCCTCCTCCTCCCCACACCCGTATTCTGTCTCTTTTTTTCTCGGCCTCATTCGGCTGTGAGACCCATTCAGGCATTGCTGAAGATGTTAGTCTTGCACCGTCAACCTCTGAGGTTTCCCTCAGCAGTTAGGGGGACGTGAATGCGGTCCTTCGACAGTCAAGGATCACAGGGATGGATAAACATCCAGCATTTGATCCAGTCTTTTGCACTTCTGGGAAGCAATGAGAAAGAAAAGCAGAAGATGACGTACTTGCACTGTATGATCGTGGCACGGCGGTACATGCAGGTGCTGCTGGAGACCGGTCCACAGGGGGATATATTTAACCTTTTCTTTTGGCTACACAAGTGTTGCATGCAAACACAACAAAAATACTAAACTCAGTTACTCTAGATAAATAGAAAGAAAAAACATCCTATCGGGATAAACTGTCATTACATGTGTAATGTACCCAGCAGTACAGACCAAATCCAGACTTCTTCTGTAATGGATCCATAAATTAACTGGTTTATAAATTAAGTAGCCTTTTATCTCCGTTGGATACATTTACTTTTGAGGATTACTGAAGAAATATATACCAAAACTGTTAAAAAAACTAATTTGTCTTAAATTAACATTAAAAACTGGGCCAGAATTTAACCTTCGGTTCATTTCACATCCTAAAGAAAGTGACAGCCCAACCCCTTTCGGAACTATAACTTATCTTTCTTGTTAGATATTTTATTCGAATACCAGTGAGTCTCTGAAATCCCAGGTTATATTTTCTCCAATAATAGTGCTGCACAAAGTTTATTTTATCTTGTTTATTCTTACTTCAGTCAACGTGGCATCAAATCAATCTTCAATTTAATGACAGATCAATTTGGTTCATTTGATCACTTTGCATGGTCTGGTGCTCGTGTACTTTGTGTTATGAGATATCAGTTATTTCCATTTACATTCTTATACATATTTAAAGCTTTCCTAAAAGAGGGTGAATCAAGTTAGAGATAGTGAATGTGTTTTTTTGTGATTTCAGGTTTCTTCCTGTTTTTCTTCTTTAAATATGCATAATAGCTACAGATACAGTACTGAGCTTTTGCTTAGGCACATGTAAAAAAAATCTGTTATGCGAAGAGGCTTTCAAAAATAATGAAATGTTAAGTTTCTAAAAATAAAAAATAGGACAATAAGCAGTACAACAAAAAAATAAAAAAATAAAAAACACTAAACAAAAAAAGAAAAAGAAAATCAGTCGTTGTTATGACCACCCCTTTGCCTTTGAAACTGGGTCAATTCTGTTATTAGGTAGGTAGGATATTTGGTAGACAGATTGTCCCAAGCATCTTGGAGAACTTTCCCAAATTATTCTACAGAATTTGGCTGTCTTGCTTGCTTCTGTCCAGATAATCCCAGACAGCCTCGATGATGTTGAGATCAGGGCTCTGTGGAGGCCATACCATCTGTTACAGAACTCCTTGTTCTTCTTTTGGAAAATGAATGTTTGAATCTAAAAACTGCACTTTTCTACAGACATACTAATGCAGAAGATAAAAAAAATAAATATCAAAGACTACATTTATGTTAGCTAGGGTGCCTAAAACTTTTGCTCAGTACTGTATAAACAGATCATTTTAAAATGTAGATTATATACAGGAGTCGACAGTGTGGAGGTTTTTGAGTAATCTCCTCTAAGTCTCACATCGTGTTCTGGAATATTGTCCAGGAATTCACTCAGCCCCTACAGAATTTCCTCCCAGCTTAATGGCATTTCATAGGAACTATGTTTCTCACAGAAAACAAAACAGCCGAAGGCATTGCAAAATAACAATAGTCGCAACTTTTGTGTGTGCATCATCAAAAGAGTACATTTTCCTCACCACGTGTTGTACCGTTTTTGTTGAACAGTACAAGAATGTAGAACTCTACCCATGTTTATGCCATTGAGCTATTTTTTATTTTCTGTAAATGGATGGTGTTTTTTGGCTAAGTAAGAAGCTGTCCGGAACACAGCCTCAGTCTCAGTCTCAGTCTTCTGCATCACAGCTTCGAAGCACAGTCACCAAACACACTTGGTCAGAAGTCATCTAAACTTCAGCCCTTCCTACTGGCGCTCATTTTAATGTCTGGATTGCAAGCAACTCAGCTGTCCACGGGTGAGGCTCGGGGCTCTGTGCCTCAACATTTAAAGTAGACGTATGACAGATGTCTCTTTATGCCCACGACTAGACCACTGGACTGGGTCCAAAGATGAGTCTCTTCCTCTGAAATGGATCCAATTCCAGCTCGTCTGTCAGATGCAGTCACTCATAGAATGTGCTGACCATTTATCCCAAAGTGATGTCACCTCGCACTATTTGCATAAGGAAATAAGGTAAGGCTTGTGGTGGAGAGGAACTACCATGGAAAACCTACTCCCCCTGCACATCTAAGCCTTTCTAAGGAGGCCTGGTCCATGCCAGCCACCCAGAGACAGGGAGTCTTATAGTGCTAATGTCCTCCCGCCTCCTTTTGGAGGTTCATTATTAGGCAGCTTGCAGCCCTTCGCGTCCTCCAGAACTAGAGTCCCTTGTCTTCTTTGATTAAATACTAATACAGGAACAGCAGATGTCAAATAGCCTCCCGGCTAATTCTGGCACATTTTACATTTATTTATGTATTATTATGTGTGCATTGTCCCTGCTCAATAAACCTGAAATAAATAAATAAATAAATAAAATACTACCTTCCTTAATTTCCTACCACAGCGTATTTGAGGTTTTTTTCTACTTCCAGAAGCATAATCTCTTTGTCAAAAACTCCAGAGCTCCCGACTGCAGAGAACGGTCAGGGTGCGGACAGCGGATAAAATGTCCATTTACATCCACAACTTTATTGTTTTCAATACTGGCCACTGTCTTGGACAACACATCGTCTAAAATAAACGGTATAACCCACCGACGCAAAAAGAAATCACACTGCAGACGTTAAAAGTTTTCATAGTCAACACTATATCATCAGGGTCACAGAATTTTTTTTAAAATTTCGGGTCACACAGGGTCACACAGACATCATGGTCGGTAAAGACGATGCATGTCTGGAAATGCCAATGTGAGATGTTGGAATCATTCAGGGCTGATGTTTCCAGTACAGACCAGATTCAAACAAATCCTCCATCTTAGTGAACCTTTGGTTGTTCATGCGTAGAATTTGATTTGGATTCTTATGTAGTTTACACAAATATCCTGGGTCTCAGTTGGTCTCTAAACAAATAGCCCCGGGACTTACGTTTAGGATTGTCTCGAGAGCATATTACTTCCAAACAAATGTCTGTTCTGTCAGCAGAATTTCCTTTCACTCTCCTCTTTTTCTGCCGTACACATAAAAAAATAGGCTACATAAATGCCATTACATTGTTTTCACTGGCAAAAAAACACTTTCATGAACTAAACACTTTGTATATATGCTGAGAGGCTCACATACTTTGTGTCTACATTCATTTTGCTTGAATTTTGGATTCTGCTGTTGGATTCTGCTGTTTGGTGGCAGTTTGCTAACAGGCCGCCATCCCCTGAGGGATCAACTGTCCATTCGTAGCACTGCTAGTCGATCAGACTGGCAGTAAATGTCAGATGAGATAACTTCCTGACAGCTCTTTTATGACCTGTATGTGTGGGCTGCATGTACCACCCCTTCCATGTCTCCAAGTTAGCACTGCGAGGTATTCAAGACAATGAGCATAGCCCAAGGACATCAGATTAAACTGACAATTCCTAATGACAGCTTGTTCCATTTGCCGTGCCTCTACAAGCTGTTGTCATTGCTGATAGGAAGAAAAATCTGATAAATATTTTTTACTCGTTTTTTAAATAAATTCAATCCTCATGGTAGCTGAAAAGGGATGTTCTTCGACATCATCAGGATTAGTCCTAATCTTCTGGATTGTGAGTCCAAATGGTTCCCCAGTATCAACAAACATTCCATTGTAGCACGAGGCTTTGACTTATGTTCTTACGTGTAACATCTGTTATGATCCACCAGCAGAGGACAAAGCTTAAATAAGGAATTAAGCAGGCAGGAATTTGAAGCCTACTGTCTGAAGTGTACTCAACATGGATTACAGCATCAGTAGTTTGTATCCCCAGTGCTTTGCTTCATGTGAGTCTAATGGTATTCTCTCACATAGAGTAATGCATATTAATTTACAGTACTATATTAGCTCTTGAAGTTGTTCCCTTTTTTTGTTTCTGTATAAATTGGTGATGAGCGATAAGTGCCTGCAACAGTTCTTTAAGAGCGGATCTTGGGAAATGACGATGTATGCTGGATTTTGTTTTCAAATTCTCAAAAGGTTTAGTGGAATCAAACAGATCTATTAAATTATTTTAACTGCATGTCATTGCCTTTCAAAGAGCATCAGAATTCAGAATGAGATCAATTTCTCTGCAGTGTCTCTGTTACTATAAGTATCATAAAACTTTCTCTTAACGCACAGCATTTTAAATATCTTCTTGATGATTACATAGTGATTTCAGGAAGAATAGGATACCTGCATGCTTCTCCTTTTCAGGTTTTGTCTGTAAGTTTTGAAGTAAGGTAAGTGCATGTGTTCCTAGCTGTAATGGATATGGTAAAGGGGACCAAAGCCAGAGCTAACGAGAATTGTTGAGGAAGTTCGAGGGTTCCTGAGTGGCTCGGTCCGCTTGCCTATGTGCTGGATTTTGCAGGTATTAATCCAGCTGGTGTAATTTTATGCGTTGGTGCACGATGGGGAGATCATTGGGTAGACTGGGGTACGGTTGAAATTGGCAGGGCATCTCTCGATTCGTTGCTAACTCGTGTCTCTTGACAACCTCCCAGGCAATGGAGTGCCTTTCCTCTAATGGCTTAATTGCGATTGGATTTAAAGAGCCCAATTGTACTTCCTCACCCTCCCCATGTGGTGGCAGGATTTGTAATGACGAGCTGGATTACCAGATTTGAATTACTGAATCATATATATATATATATATTCATAATTCCAAATGTATTTTTTTAAAAGCCTTTAGTCCAAATGAAGAGAGGATAGCTGCAGTTCTGTGGGTTTTTTTCTGATTCTCATCATTGTGTGTGGAATTTTTCCTTTTAGTCTCCCTGGTTACAGGGTAATGTTTATACATGGATTTACAAAGTGATGCTGTATTGCTGCAGTGCTAAATCTTGCAGCATTTTTGTTGCTTTGTTTAGGTGTTTGTGAAATTTGTGTGTCTTGTTTGTCTAATTTTTTGGTCGGGCTTTAAATGCTTATCTGTCGATCTTATTTTGCTTCATCCTATTTCGTGAACAATACTTGGTCAGACTTCACAGAGGGTTTGTTTCCTGGGTTTTTTCAGGATTGCCTTTCACCAGCCTGTAAGTGGTTGTGCCAACGCCAAACCACACGGCATATCACCAACAAGTCCCTCAATTACATTCTGTATAAATTTACCAGAAGTCCGCTCGCAGCAATCCAATTAGCAGGTTAATCACACACAGTAAAACAATAGGTAACTTTGTGACATTTTGAAGGGGACAACACGCAGCCCTCTGCTTCCCGACACTACGTCCGCACTGCACATCTGCGACAGCGTCTGCACCTCAGCATATGCTCTTATTAACTGGAATTAAGACGTGTGCAGACGTTTATCTCAGAGCACTTGACCCTTCCTTGCAGCTGCCAGCCCCCTCATTAATCCGTATTAGAGAACACAATTGATCCTGGCTCCTGCTGAAATTATGCTATCTCTGGACTAATTTGCAATCGAGATGATATGCAAACTGAACCCTGCCAGCTCTGGCTCCTCTGTAACTCGTTATGTTCTTCCCCCGATCGGCCAAGGAAGTAGGACGGGTCGCTGCGACTTCATCTCGGAGTGCATTACAGTCCTGATGATTCGAATGGCTGATCTTACTGTCATTATAGCCATTGTAGCCTTGTAGACTAAAATTATAGCCATGGACGACAGCCGCTAAAAAAAACAAACTTAAAAAACAAAATCAGATAACATTGGTTTTCAATCTTAGTCATTTGCTTTATTGTTGCCAATTTACACAATGAAAGAAGCTGTAAAAAAAAAAAGGCCATATAAAAGTTAAATAATGATACAACGAATGCTGTTGAGCCTCCAGAGTGCTTCAGTGAGTACAAACCCTTGATCGAACACAGACAGAGTGAGCCCTATCAGCTGGAGTTTGTCAGCCTGATCTCAGCTCAGGTCATCTGCCGACTGTGTTTGGGAGATGGCACACGATTGGCAGAGCACCGCCCGTGCTTGGCAGGGTTAAATCAGCAGGGCTTCTCTCGGCTTGCTGCTAACAAGCATTTCCAATCAGTTTCCCGGGGCGCCCGAACCTCTCCTGCAAGCTGCAAGTTTGGAAAACAGGCCGGTAGCTCAAAGGCAGCTGGGATTGGTGGAGACTGGTAGCACTTCCTCACCCTCCCCGTGTGGGGTGGGGATACCGAGTGTTTCTAAACATCCAAGCCGACGTTACAATTTTAATGGTGCGTTATGGTGGAATAAACTGAAGGATTGGCATAAACTAGTGACTAACACATAGGGCTGGCAAGGCCTGACCTATTATCTAGCATGATCACTGAAATGGAGCCCTCAGTCGGCTGATCCAAAATAGCGCTGCACTGATAGTTTTGTTAATGACTCACCCAACAATGCTCCCCCACGACCCGCTCAGATGGATTTCATTCCTCTTAGTGCTTCTCTGCCGTGTCGCTAAATAATGCACCAAGCGTTGACAAAGATGGCGAATCCACCTGCACCTTCGTGTCGCGAAGAGTCCATAATGTGACTTTGACAATAAGAGATAATCAAAGAAGGCGTGTAGCTCTTCGGTTGGGTATCTTTGAATTACAAGACAGACATTCAGCTGTTTTACAACACAGGTTGCACAACAAAGGGATTTCACATGGAGCTGCACGAGCTGCACTGAAGCAGCCCCAAATGATCTCATATAGACAAGAACTCCACCCACAAATGTTTGGACTGAAGATATCCTGATGGCGTGCATGCTACGGTCATTGACGTAGTCTTGTGTGTCGTCTTCCAAAATATCCTACTTTCCATACAAACTGTGGAAGTCAGATGAAAATAGCCTTCAATATCCATGCAAGGTTTTCATGTGGATATTTTTGTTTCAAAGATTGTTTTCATGACTTCAGCCCCCCTCAATGATAAATTCAGCATGAAACCTGAACAGCAACACACACTTTGTTGTTTGCTGTGATAAGATATATCTGCATTTCACTTTGACTGTAATATTATTCTTAGGCCTTACAGAAACGAACACATTCGGGCGGATGGGTAGACAGCCAGCAAGAAAGGCAAAGACAATCAACGATTATCCTTCAGGCAATAATCCTTATTAATTTAATGCTAACCGGATTACAAAACCAAGAAAATACCTCAGTGTTGCTTATCGCACAAACATTGTACAGATCGTGGAGATTGATTTTAATAGTCTGTCATCTGAAGAAGCCCAGCCAGGCGAATGCAGAAGTCGATAGCAACGAGGAGAAGTAATTAAAAGCGCTAATCCCCAATGCGATGGCAAATGATGCCTGCCTACCCTCTGTGTCGGAGTTTGACTGGCGTGTAACTAATTTTAGTATTATCTCCCCTGCTGATAGTGCACTTCATGGTGTTCCGAGGCACAAAGCTCAGCTTGTTGGGTTTGTTTAAAGGTTATTTTTTTTCATTTTCATGTAAAATGTATCTTGCAGGTTTTTTTGAGGCCTTGCTTGACATAGACCTGAAATCTCCGAGCTGATTTAACGCTTTCTGTACTGACACAACGATATTGCAGACGAAGTTAGAATTAATAAGACCCTAGCTCAGTAGAGCCGATCCAATTCGTGACAAAAGAACATGTATTCTCTAGGAGCTACAGAAGCTTTTTTCGAGAGAAATAAATGAGCTATGTCACTTCACCACAAAATTTGGAACATTTTTGGAGGAATTATTTTCTTACACGTGGCATGCATTGTTGTGTCACATGTAAAACAACAATTGCCATTAACAGTGCTATATCAAACGTTATGGATTTTTATACTCGTGTGTCGTGTATGTCATTTAGAATAATGGAAAGAAAGAATTATGATTGTTGTAATATTGTGCTATGTAGTCCTGATGTGTTAAACAGGCTACAGAAAGGTGTGTTCGGGTAAACCGTTCCCATCTTGACTCATTAACATTTAAAATGTTGTAGGACAGACTAACTTATAAAATATAAATTATTACATTAAAAACCTGATGAGTTGCAGTGTTTCAATATCTGAACTGGGAGCAGTGAATTTTGTTATAAATGAATTCTATCATTGTATTTTTGTTTGCACTGTAGTTTAATTTATATTACTGTTGCTCAGGCTACTGCCAGTTCCAATAGCATTATTGGTTCATCTGGTACCAATTCCCTGTATTAAATCATTTCCTGTATTTTTTTATTTTTTTCCTTTCTGAGTGTTGTGTTTGAGTGTATATGGGCATGTGTTTGAAACATGCAGCTGGGCGTATGTCAGATTTAGATTCAGATTCAGACAAATGTATTTATCTCCAAGGGGGTAATTCGTTTTGTAGCTTTCCCAGTCCATACATCCATACATACACAGAAAACCAATATTTAAATTAGATCAAGGAAACATGTTAAGGTCATGGGACAGTAGAAATGGACAAGTTACGATAAGAACCATAAATGAATACCTAAGAATAAACACAGACATAAGACCCAAAAAAATAAAAAATAAAAAATAAATCTTAAAGGTAAATAAAATACACGACACCAGGCTTGCATGGCAGGCAGTGGGAGTCCTTTGGTGCGGCTGGCAGAGACTTGTCAATGTCAACACAGAGGCCTGGGGGTTTTAAATGCTGTGACAGAGAAGTGGATGTTATAAGGACACAGACTCCTTATAGCAGAAACACAGGGGTGGTCTAATTTCGGTACTGATAGCGCTATGCTGTAACCCAGGCGTTATGTGCCGGTGAGTCGAGCCAATATTGCTATCGTCATAGTCTGTTATGGTGGAACCAGAGAAAATGTAACTGTTAAAAGGGTTAGCTTAAACTAGCAATCATCATATAGGTACGGTAAGGATGAGGTTACATGTCAACCAATCAATCAATCAATCAACTGATTTTTTCACAGCTGTGCTTGACCATTGGTATGAGGATCTTACTGTGGAATACAAAGTTTGGCTTTCCCAGACATCACAGGGCTAAGCTGGCCAAAAAGTTCCACTTTTGACCCATCTGTTGATCAATAATCTAAAGGCTAATTTAAGTGCTGTTTTTGGCAAACTGGAGACAAGTATCCATGTTCTTCTTAGTGAGCAGTGGTTCCCGCCTTGTTACTTTGCCACTAATCCTATTTTTGCCTTTCTGGTAGTGGATTCATGAACACTGACCTTGACCTGCAGATCCCTGGATATTGTTGCAGGGTTCTTAGTGACTTCATAGACGAGAGAGATTTTGGAGGGATTTTGGCAGGAAGGCCCGTAATTATTGTCCCAAGTTTTTTCTATTGGCTCTGACTGTGTTAGAAATGGCTTTGTAACCCGTTCCAGACTGCGAGGTGATCTTTTTTGTTAATCAAAGTACCTTTTTCTTAATATCTTTTTCACCTCTGAAGATCTTTGATTACCTTGTACCTCAAACAAATGTATTCTTTCGGACTCCCTCTATATACTACTACAACCCACAAAAGACTTGACCAAACTCAATAGCTGTGTTCCAATTTGCATACTTCCATGCTCCGGAGCACGTAAATGGAGTATTGAAGAGGATTATTAAGTATGGGAGTGCTGTTCTTATATTTAGTATGCAAAGCGCATGAGTGGACTGCCCAGATACCGTACTCCATTTTAGCAAATATCGGAGATCACAAACACAGCAGAGTCCTAAGGTCAAATTCCCCACAGTTCTATTCGCCTCAACCTGCCTCAGAAATTTTTTCTGTAAGATAATGGATGGTGAAGTTGAAGTTACAGCTGGAGTTGCAGGGCCCGAATTTGTTTATAAATCTGAATAATTTGCCCATTTGGGGAGCGACCTGACCATCATGCTGTGGAGGATGAGGTTATGAGCCGCTGCAGAGGAAAGTCCGGAGAGGTTCCAGCGGAGCCCTACCCTGATTTTTCTTTAATAATATGTAGTATTCAGGGGACCGGATCGTTGAAACACAGGACGTGTTCCAACAGTTGCTTGTGCCTAAGCATCACCAGAAAATGGTGTTCAGTGCAGTCCATTCTAGTCCAATAGCTGGTTACGTGGGGATGGACAAAACACTGCTATGTGTAACGAACCAATTTCACTGCCAGGGCAGTTAGGGAGACATCCGTCGGTGTCTCCCTAACCGTCGGTGTCTCCCTAACTGTCCCGAGACCAAGAAAATTTACCCACCAGTCGTGCCGAAGGCACATTTGTGCCCATTACATTTAATAGAGATCCCCTCCAACCGAAATAGCATGGGTCTCATCGGTCCATTCCATATGAGTGCAAGGGGACGCTGGTTTATATTATTCATAGTTGATTACGCAACCTGAAGCAATTCCACTTCGCAGAGGCGGCATGAAAAGCCCCTGTGACTTACGGTGCCTCAGGGAGGCAGCAGGGTGTCTTGGACCTAAAACAGATACCAATAAGAACGTAGTTCAGCATGTCATGGACAACAACAAAACAAAAAATACAACAAAACATTGCCAGCCCGTAACTGGAACTGAGGGTAATGGAGGAATCACACAGCGATTGGTGCAGTTTGTTAGTGTTGTTTCCAAAGCCCGATGGGTTGGTTCAGTGGACTACAGGAAAGCTAATGCAATTTCGAAATCTGATGCTAACCCCTATGCCTCGGGTAGATCAGGTAGATGAGCTAGGCACTGCTAGCTTTTTTACAACATTTAATTTGAATAAAAAAGCAATTGGCAGATTCGGATTTCAAGGTGCCGGCTACCTTCCAAAGGCTCGTGGACAGATTTCTCTGTCCAAACGGCGCACATCTAGATTATACAGTAATTTAGAGCAAAGGCTGGGAGAGCCATAGCTGCTGTCTGTTCTGAAAAACCATGTAGACCATCTGTTGTGGTCTGAACAAGCCCCAGCTTTGTTCAGGAGAGAAATGTGGAGAAGAAAACAAAAGAAAATAAATGCACACAGCACCGGGCGAGCAACATGGCTTCCCCCTTGCGGGATGTTTTTTTGGTTTCTTTGTAGATATTTTTATTATTTCTGAGGCGAATCCGTGAAGGGACCCTTGAGGACTTCTATGTATTTGAGTTGAGTTTTTTGTTAAACGCAAATAAATGCTGGTCCATGTCATCTCTGAGGCCGTATGATCTCGCCATGACATGCTCGCATGGCGTGTCACAACTTTATATTGAGGCATTTTCTCCCATTGAGGTAGCTGAAATATTAAAACTTATTTTAGCAAGTCTGAAGCAAAGCTGACTTGATCAGCTTATCAGAACACCCATTCCTCTTTGAGATACCTGCTGCCACTTCAAATTTTCCTGTGAAGATTGACTGCGAAGAGCACCTCTCGTAAAGGGCAAAAGGGCATCTACAGCCCTGTGCTTCCCCCGAGACCTGTGCAACACAAGTAAAGAATATGCCTGGAGGTCTAGGAACCACTGGGTGATGCTGGCATTGTTGAAGAGACTGTCCACCAGGTAGTAAATAAAACCCTCCAGAGATGCTTCTAAGCATTTCCTTTCCCTCACCGGGTACTTATGATCAGCAGCAGTGAGTCTTCTGCTGATGTAGGCCAAATTATGTTCCTCCCACCATAGTCTTGATTGAGGACAGCTCCCATCCCTACCCCAGAAACATCTGTCTGGACAACCATCTCTCACTGAAAATCATGGGTCACCAAGACTGCGTCAAACCTTGTTTGAGGGTGAGAATGTTATCTCCACTCCTCTGTCCATTTGATATTTTCACGCTGCCAGGTCCAGTTGGAGATTAGTTAAATGAGCAGTGGTTATGGCAAAGTGTGTGATGAACAGGTGAAGCTTAGGAATGTCCTAATATAGTCCTTAGTCAGAGTCACTCCTTGATAGACAGTATTTTTCCATTTCAATTGCTTGAGGTTACCACAGCCAATCGTGGTAGCAGTGCCTGAAGTAGGACGAAGAGTCAGTCCTTCCAAGTGTCCCTGAACATGACAAAGTCGTCCAGGTGGGCTGGCTCATGATACACTAGAATGTAGCTGGAGCTCCATGCAGGCCGAACAGAAGTTTTAATTACTGGAATAACCTATCAAGCGCAAGGTGGAAGCTGGTCACTTCTCACGTGGTTTCTGCTGGAAACCCTTTGTTTGATCTAGTGATGTGGCAGGCTTTCCCTCATTAATCTCAGGCATGGTATATTCATCAAAAAGAGAAAAAAGGAACCACATCACGACCTGTTCCTCGAGTGTGTCCTGTGTGGAAGATAACACTGCACAGGCAAGACTGGCATCACAGGGTTCAATTGTTATAGTTGTTCATAGCTGTTTCAGTTCATAGGTTAGTAAGAGCCATGCCATTTCTTGCTAGGAAATTTAGTGGCCAACTCCATACATTGTTCTTATCAGCTTAGAAAGCTGTGGATGTGACTTTCCAAGGACTTGGTATAAAGCCATGGCCTACTTTTACATACAGTGTGAGACGGCAGCCCCACTTTCCTTGCTAAGCTTCTGACAATTCTCACAGGCCTTGGACCTTGATTAGATTCCTTCTTTCATCGAATTCAGAATCCCAAAGAGAGGAACAACAGGGCCCCACCCAGGATTTAAATCTAAAAACTTTTGGTCACAAGCTTAGTGTCGAAAATGTTTTCATACTCTAAGACTGCTTTCACAAGACACCAGACCATTGTGTGGACAAAGTGCACTGAGGGAGCGAGCTCATCTGTTGAGACAGCAATCTTTATGTAATGCAAGCTGTGAAAGTAGAGCACTGTCCCACACAGGTTCAATATTAATTTCAAATGAGAAAGCATTAAAAGAGAGAGAATATATGCCTTTAGGGGATTCAAAGGCCTCATTATTATTTCATTTATTAGATTTGAATCCCTTAGTTGGAAGTGCCCCAGAACTTTAAAATCCCTTACTATTTTATGATCTGTCAGCTTATTCTTTTCATTGCAGGAATACAGCGAGCGGCGAGGCGAAAGCCAACTTCAGTTTCACTTTTCATGGCAAGTGGCGCCTCTGTCCCCAACCCCAGATGTCTTTGATGTTGGATGCTCAGATTATAAGAAGACGCGCAGCACCAGCAAAGCCTTTAACACAAAGACAGAAACCTAGAAAGTAGAGGTTTATTTGAGAGCATTTCATCATGATGAAGAACCAAACCATTTGGAAGGAGTCGGAAAGCTCCCAGAAATGAGCCTAAACCTTCTTCAATGTTCCAGTTGTGATTACGTAACCGGAAGCTCAAAACCTGAACAAAGGTTCTTCAACTCTAATCTTTCCACATATGATTCATATAATATCATCAGTTTAGTCCCGGGCTTTTCACAGTTTCATTTTTTCTTTTCTCCCATTTTGCTTTTGTTTGGGCTTAGCAGATACAATTAGGTGCCTTGCTCCTGGGTTTAGTAAAACAGATTGTTCCATCATGGTTTTGACCCACACCACACCAACTCCTAGCCAGTGGTCACTACTCCTCACTGTTTCCTATTAGGATCACAAGATAATCATTTGAATCTAAGTGGTCAGTATCCATCTGGATACAGGTGGAACAAAATGGTATTCACAATGTTCGCCTTGTGGAGGAACAATGTAATATTACCTTCCTGTTGTTTTTCCAGCATCAGACCTCTTGTCAGCATGCATCCTTCCTTGCTGCTGCATTACTGACCCATTAATCTGGGGTTCTACATTAATTACCGTGGCATGCATCTGTCTCCCGGACACAAAATTACCATTGTGTAATTTAATTGCTATTGTAAAATGTGGTCCTTGTTGTGTAAAATCATGGTGCATCCTACTAACCACTCATAATTTACACATGCTTTGTCATGATGATAGGCACTGATTTCTCAGCCCGTTATGACTTTTAAACAGCATGATATCTGTGCCTGGATTATAGCTGTGTGTGAAATCCGATCCTCCCTGGCACACCAGTACTCTGTACCTTGAGCACAGATGGCTGAAGACTTCCCTTTCATTACCTCTCCGGGAGGAAAAAAAAATCTAACGCAATTACGAAGAAAGCAATTAGTGCCACGCTGTCAACATTATGGAATGGAGGACTGTAATTATGAGAGCGGGATTTGCTGTGGTTTTGATTGCGGCAGTTACAATAGGGTAGATTTTTTTTTGTTGAATCTTGCATGTAGGTCTTTGCCCAAGGCATATGGCAGAGTTGTTTTGCTCACAAAATAAAAGGGACACTGTTGAAAGTTTTCCCAGTATAGTGGTGTATAGGAATGATTTATGCTAATATAAACTTAACCAAAGTATATATTTATGCACAGAGATGAATCCTAAAATGTATTAAGCAAATAAAAGTTCACCTTACGGCCAGGAGCAGTAACCCATTTCCTCTGAACACACATTTCTCATTTGTCATATCTGTATTTAAATGTCATATTTACATTGTATATTCATCTTAATGTGGATGTCTGTTTTTTTGGTCACTTTGAGTCAGGGTTAATGTAATTGGAAAATATAAGATATTCTGTGCACATTATAACAGAATAAATGCAAAAATTCCTGTTATTTTCAACAAAGAAAGATGCAAAATAATTTTATTTAATTAATAGCATGAATTACATCCATGTACCTACATTTAATGAGTAAGACAATGATCCTTTGAATGAAGTACGTCTCATTGGGAAATACAAACAACTCTCATTATATGGGAATTCACGAAGTGAAAGGTGTTCAAATAAGGCCATGCAGGAGCAAACGCTCCGTTCCCAATGGACGTTTACACTCGCACGCCTTATACTTTTGAACTGGTAATTTGACTGCTTAGTGAATGTATGTCCTAGGTACAGAAATGTTTGTTTGTGTATGGGTTGTGCTAAATATTGACTATAATTGACAATGTCTGTGAATATACATAATTTAAAAGATGAAATTGTCCACCAGGTTGCTGGTGAACCCTTTTGTTTAGTTTTTATTCTTCTTGTCTCGTTATAAATAAAGTTCACCCATTATTTATTATTGTTAAATCCTTGAATGTGCAGATACAGGCTCAGTCGGTAAAGGTGTTCACCCGAGCACAGACTGAGCCCTATGAGCTGGAGTTTGCAGGGCCGAATGCAGCTTATGCTATGAGCCGATTCTAACAAATTGGCTTTCCAGAGGCCTGCAGGCTGGTAGTGCAATCAAGAGAGATGGGCCTCTATTCCAATTGCTGCTGAATCTCTCATGCAAGCGCTGTAGCCTGCAGACTTAAAAAGAGACCGGTGGCTCGAAGGCAACAAGTCATTCTTTCTGACCCTCCCTGTATGTGGTAACAGGAGTCACGGTGCAGATGCTGCAGCATCTTGGCCCAACAAAATAGGACCTGTTCCATTGAAACAGGTGGCTTAGATGGCATTGAGAATCATGCTAATGCTGCAATTGTAGTAGGCAAATTATATTCTGATTAATTTCAAGCATAGTATACATAGCAAGATTATACGCAGCATTAATATGCAACATTGTAATGAACGGCAGCAAATAACGCTTTAGTTTGAATCAGTATTCTGACCCTGACGACGTGGGGCCCCAACTTTGAATTTCCACATGTGGAGCACCAGCAAAATCTTGACCTTTAACTAACGAAAGCGTTGGTGCCCATCTGTTATCAGAACTGTGAGTCTGGCCAATTGAGAACAAGATGGATGATTGCACTTCACACTAAATTGCAGTGTAGAACTGTTCCTGATCATTTGAGCACATCGCATACAGCCCTGCTGTGTGACATCTTGCACCCATAGCATGCTATTCTAAAAAAGTTTGATCTGAAATATTAAATCTGAAAGTGTCCAGCAAAAAATGTCTAAGTTTTGACAGGTAGGGTACCTGAAAAACCTATTGAACTGTGCAGCCATTATCCATCAGCTTTGCTGCAAAATGTTTGCTGTTCCCGGTTTAAGAAGATTTATATGAATAGGCAGTATTTCTAGACTGAACAAAGCCATTTAGAGGTGCTGTGAGCTGGCTGAGTAACAGAGCTGTTTGCAGAGCAAGAGTCACTGAGAGAGGCAACAACTACTTTCGTCTAAAAAAGGGACGAGAAAAAACTACAGGAAGAAAAGTGTATGCTAAAGACCAGATATCATTGTTAATAAAAAAAAAAGTTTAAACATGGATTAATCATTAATCACGCATAATTAAAACTGCGGTTGACAAAACTGTAGCCTGCAAGAGGCTATTGTTATCTGAAGTCTGTAAATGTAATTTGCCCGCTGGGGTGGTTATATTGATGGTTTTAATTATTAATATAGATATGCATTCCCATTATAACCTGCTCCAAGAACATTAACGCCAATGCTTCTTGCTTGCCCTTTTGTGGTCTCATTCCTCTACATTAGAAGCCTTAATACCACCATTTAATCAGTGTGAAATGCCTGCAGATTGGAATAATTTCGTCAATGTGAAATGCCTGCAGATTGGAATAATTTCGTCAATGTGAAATGCCTGCAGATTGGAAAAAATTTGTCAATGTGAAATGCCTGCAGATTGGAAAAATTTCATCAATGTGAAATACCTGCAGATTGGAATAATTTTGTCAATGTGAAATGCCTGCAGATTGGAATAATTTCATGAATTTCCCACTCTTATGGATTCACATCTGGGCTCCATGACTGTTGAGTATATCACTATTTGCCCAGCGCTGTTTCTTATTTACAGAGGCAGCCGCAAGGCAACCGCAAGACAACCACTGACGGTCTTAAACTGGAACGTATATGGAAACTGTTAAACGCCTGCTATTGCTGATCGGTGGAATTTGTAGCTTTCTGGGAAACTGGTGTTGACAAAATCAAGGAGCCAAACTGGAGGTCTCAGTTGTGGAGGAAAGAGTACTTTCACTCTTTGTGTGTGATTGGCTTATCGGTTTCTTTTCAGTCAACATTTGAAAATTGGAGAGCCATATAAAACCCTGAAAAGTGCCATATTTGGCTCGTGAGCCATAGGTTCTCGACCCCTGCACTAACACTAACAGAAAATCCCTGGTTTTTCAGTAACATTAGCAAAATCTTCATTTTTTGTAGTTTTTCTTTACCACCCATTTTTCTATTGCAGATGTGCTTGTATTTTGCCTGGATGAATAAAAACTTTTCTGGTTCCATTATCAAGTCATAGGAATCATAGTTACTACTTTGACATTTAGGACGCTATTCCAATATTTATATATTGTGTGGGGCAGGAGCCAGGGAACCAGCCAGCCTGACATTCAGTGCCTACCTGCTGATTGCTAATTTTGCTAATTGTGATTCCTTGGATTTATAATTGATACAGCTGCAGGCTGGCTTATTCAGCCATAGCATAACATGTTTATACTTTGTTTAGTCGTGGCTGGTACGTAGGGGAAGTCGCTTGCCTCACTTTGGAGTCTAAGCGGGAACAGTGAGTCACACTAAGTCCACTTAGTGTTTTTGAAGTTTTCCCTGGGAACTTTCAGCCTCTCAGGGGAGGATGTTTGGCTTTCGTTATCATAGTCTTGGGCTTCATCCCAGGGACGAGTTTCCTTTGTATCTCTCTGGTTTCACTGTTGCCGAAACCCGGAAGCTTCCTGACCATCGGGAGATGGTATCTGGCTCTTCGTGGTCAGCTTCCCCCCACCGCAGAGTGCTGTACACACTGACATGGAAACATCTGCCAAAATACTCCCTCCAACCAAAAATGTTGTCTGAGTGCGTGTCCCCAAGTATGTTCTCCGCAGCCCAGATGAAAGGACTGACCTCCGAGGGGGTTTGTTTCCCAGGCAACTTGTATTTCCATTGAGGGTTGACCGAGACCCAGCTGTGAGAATCGTTCCCATTGATAAAGCAAACGGGGGGGAGACAATCGTGAGGTGAACAGGGAAGAGGATTACACGTGGGAGGACCAGAAGAGTTGATGGACTCAATATGACTGGGACTGGTGCTGCAAGAGCGTCGATCAGGACCTCGTTGACTCTTTTTGTGTCTGGAGCGGAAGACTGGACGGGGTTTCCGAGTTAACCTTTCTGTGGATGGCATGGCATGGCAGCAAACATGGACTCAGTTTCTGGCCTCAGGGAGCACCAGCTGTGTGATAGTGCTTGACCCAACGTCACACGAGTTGACGGTGGGGTCTTCAACATGGCATAACGTGCGCTCCTCCTTGATGAGTCTGAGCAGGGAAGGTTCAAATTGATAAATCGTGTCTTTTTCAAACTGGCTTCTGAGACTCAATATTTTCTCTGCTCTATGGGCTAACATTATCCAAGTTTAAGTACAGCGTGTCTGTTGAAACAGTCAACAAGTTGAAAAGACTGAAAAGTTGAAAGATTTTTTAATCCATTTCTATCTATTTTGGTCCAGCCTCAAAACCACCTATGACATTTAAATTAAGCGCTGTCCCTTTTTCATTAGATGATAAATCCCAAAACCATGCGTGGCTTGTTTGGCCATAATTCTATTACTTCAGTGATAAACTGGCACCGCTCATGACTCGGCAGTAAAAAATGTACTCTAATAATAAATAAACGGCAGCACCTAACATATAGTGCTGAATCTGTGTACCCGGTAAGTTACAACACACTGCTCTCCACACCCAGCAAGTGAACATGTTATAATAGTCAATCACAATAAAAGGAACAGGGAGAAACAAAGTGACAAAATTAAAAGAAAAACGGCATGTATTGGCATGTATTGTTTTGTTGTATGTTGTGTTCTCTCATTAATGACCCCTCAGCGAAAACCCACAGGCAAAGCCACTCACGTCAAAGATGGCCGTCCCCTCATTAGTAATGCTGTAGATAAGCTCAGTTTTGACTGAACCAGCAAACAGCGAGAGAGAAACAGGGGACAGAATAATTAAGGGACCAGCTCTGGAACACCATTTTCCATATGTCAAACTGGCACTGGCAGCCCTTTGCCTTCATATTAATTTCAAAACATAAACCAATCTATATGGCTCTGTATGAAGCCGTTGGCTTAATAACACCTGAGATTGAATTCAGTCCCCACGTAATGCAATAATAAAGCACAGATGGAGAAGGTGAGGCTAGGCGTCAGATCTCACTTTGATTTCAGATCTCTCTCGCCCTCAGCCTTTATCTGGTTGCAGCTGACTCACTCTGCTTGTTTGTGTCTGATTGTCATTTGAAATGCCCAGAAAAGGGACAAAAATATTTTAAAAACGTTTTAAATGTCCATTGAGATTCTTACAGCTTTTATTTATCAGGAGATATTTTTCAGTTTTAGCTTTCATGTCGATGGCTGGTAAGACCGAATTGAATGACTAGCACTAAGAATAATGTGGCCCAGTCCAAATATTGGTTCTTGTTTCTAAAAGAATTCTGGTCACACGAAAATTTAGCACATTTAGGGAATATGCTTCATATAATTGTCTTATTTCTTGGCTTTGAAGGAAATGGAAAAAGATTACACATTCTAATGTCATACAGGTTCATATCCCCTGAATTGGAGAGACTTTTTGCTCTATGCTATTCATAGCTTTATTGAATACATTAAATAATTCAAATAGAAAGTGAAATTATTAGATACCTTAAAATGCTTGCAATGAAATAAGATACTATTAATATAATATATATTGATTGATTATTTCCCAATCAATGAGAGACGATTCGAAAATTGAAGAGGCGGGACGAAGGAGATCTTGCATCTTGACTCGATCTGACTAACGGACTTGCACATGCACAGAACAGTGTTTCGATGTTCTACTCCGTATAAAGGCAATATGAATCCAAATAAATGTATGATACAAATAAATCAAGGATCCTGACAGAGGATAAAGAAAAATTAGGCTTACTTGTAGGTAATCGAATGAGAAGTTAGAAGAATTGTATCATCCAGGATCAACAATCTAATAACTGTTATGGACGTTCCCATGTAATGTAATCTACCCTGTGTACCCTGTGGCTAGTGTAAAAAGTTATTGTTTTTCCCCTGTCCAGAGTATTCTAACAGAACAGGTTAAAATATATACTGTATATCTATTTAATCTTAAATATAAATTACATATACACATATTAAGATAAATCTACAAATCTAAAGTTTTCTCTCTAATTTTCCTTAATTTCAACGTGCAGTTCATCCATCTGGGTGCTTGAAAAGGTTTCAGTTCCAGAAAACCCTCAGTCCAGAAGCACCGAAAGCGATTTTTTTCAGGTGGCACCTGCAGTTTATAGAGTTAGTGTTTGTATCTGCTGGCATGGCCGCCGGCACCTGCTGGGGATTAAGGTAATAAATGGCCTGATATTAACAGCGTGGTGTCTCTCAGTATGTGCTGGGGTTTGGGAGTGAGCGGACATGGAAGTTAACAAGGAAACCGGCAACAAGGAAAGAGAGTAAAAATGAAAGAATGCGAAGAAAATGAAAGAAAGACGCACCGAAAGGGTAAAAAACAAACGACGGCGACGGACTTCTTTATTGTGTCATTTTTTTTCCTTTGAAAGTTTTTTAATTTTTTATTTGTTATGTTGGAGGTGAACCAGAGAAAATGACCAGAGAATTTAAAGCGCGGTCTGATACCGCATATTTCAAACACAGGTTTGATCCTTAGTTAGGGCTTTTGTGAGGCACCATGCACATTACATAATATATTGGAATTACTTTTAATGTGATGAGTGACATATTACCTTACTCTTCACAGATTGTGTATGCCGACTGTTTCCCAGGGGCTTCAGCCTCTCTCAGCGCCTTTCGAATTTACAGGTGCTCTGTGGCCTAAGGAAACACTTAGATTCCCTCTTATCTCTCTCATTCTCTCTCTCCCTCTGATGAATAATCCTGCCTGAACAGTTGGTCATATGGCTGACCCTTTAAATGCATTGGAGTTTATTAAGAGAGTCCACTCTGAACCATGGCCTCACTCCAGGTAAGAGTAAGATTAGTTTTCCACTGTATCTCTTGTTAGGAGGTCACGCGGAGTGTGGTGGTTAAATACAGAGGCTCTGGCCCCATTCATTGTTCATGTGTTTCATTAAAGCAATATAATATTCTTATGCCAAGACTGAGATGAAAAACGTAAAGTATCAAGAGCCCTTCTGTACTTCTGGGCTCAACTCAGAATTGGGCCTTACAGGGCAAGTGGCTTACTATAGATCCTAATCGTTAACCGCAGATATATAATTGGTACGGTGACTAGAATGTAGATCACGAGAGTTCAACTACTGCATTCTATACTCCTAATACTACACTCCTGAAGCAAGATACATTACATGGACAAAAGTATGTGGAGACCTGTTAAACTTTGTGGATTCGGCCACTGCGATCTCCATAGACAAACATTGGCGATAGGCCCGTACAGAAGAGCTCGGTGACTTTCAACCTGTCATGTTGAAACGTCATAGGATGCTACCTTTCCAACAAGTGAGTTAATCAAATTCCTACCCACAAGAACTGTCCCGGTCACCTGTAAGTTCTGTTGTTGTGAAGAGGAAACATCTACTTGGGAGCAACAACAGCTCAGCCCTAAAGTGGTAGGCCTCACAAGTTCCCAGAACAGGACCACCAAGTACTGAATTGTATAAAAATCATCTGTCCTCGGTTGCAACTCACTACCGAGTTCTAAACTGCCTTTGGAAGCAACATCAGCAAATTAGCTGTTTGTCGGGCGCTTCGTGAAATGGGTTTCCACAGCCGAGCAGCTGCACTCAAGCTAAACGTCATCGTGCCTGGAGTGGTGTGAAGCTTGCAGCCATTACAGGCGTTCTCTGGAGTGATGAATCATGAAGTAAAGTTTGGTGGAGGAGGAATAATGGCCTGGGGCTGTTTTCCACAGTTCAGACTTAGCCTCTTTGTTCCAGGGAGGGGAAATCTTAACGATAACGCATACAGTGACAATACTGTGCTTCAAATTATGTGACAACGGTTTCGGGAAAGGCACTTTCCTGTTTCAGCATATCAACGCCCCTGTGCAAAAAGGGAGTTCCAGAAAGAAATGGTTTGTTGAGATCAGTGTGGAAGAACTTGACTGGCCTGCAGAGAGCCCTGACCTCAAACACTTTTGGGATGAACTGGAACGCAGAGTGTGAGCCAAGCCTAATCACCCAACATCAATCACTTATGTTCTTGTGACTGAATGCAAGTAAGTCCACACAGCAATGTCCAAACATCCAGTGGAAAGCCTTCCCAGAAATGTGGAGGCTGTTATAGTTGCAAAGGGGGGACTAACTCCATATTAATACCCACGATTGTATGGAATGAGATGGTCCGACGCACCAGTGTCCATATACTTTTAAAAGGCCATGTAGTGAACATCTAGTGAAAGCTGGATGGGAAAAAGAAAAAAAAAAACTCATAAGTGGTAAAGGCATCTTCAGAACAAATAAATAGTATTGTATAAAGTATAGGATATTTTGCATGCATATGTTGGTAACTGTTACACTTGAGGCGTTTTTTAATCAGGGTCCATAAAGCAGAGTCCCACTCTTTTTCATGCCTTTCCCGGAGTTTCACATGAATTCATGTGCTTGACACAACATTAGGTCTGGTCTAGACAAGTGCAGTGAACAATCCCATTTACCACCAACCCGCGCTGACTAATGAAGAAGAAGAGCATAGATTGCACAGACTCTTCGCCTCTTCCTAGAAGAGATAGGGGACGTTTTTCAATGAATCAATTGTTCTCCTTAGTGGCTCTGGACACAATGGAGTGATTCATTCCTCTCCCCATTATTCTTCGACAAACTCCGGTAGCTGACGCGGCCGGTCTAGAACTTCTCAAGGATTCACCGCTAATTAATCTGGGCGGCTGCAAGCTTGTTAAGGGGGCACGATGGGGCAGTGTGAAAGGTTCCCTGCATTGAGAGATCCCTTTTTGAGAGGCACCATTGTCAGGTGGTGGCAGAAGGGTTATCACATTAATGCTCTGCTCAGTCCAGTCTCTGGGGCAGCAGGGTGGGGAGATTGAGGAGACCAGATTTCAATAAGGCTGAAAACAGCTACTCAATTCAAGCTGATGAACCTATGAGAGGACTTCTTTATTCCTTCAAATTTGGGTTTTGAGAATACACAGATAAATAACCCGTTGTCTGTACTTTGACTATGAACTCAAAAATATGTCTCTATTCTCATTCAATAAATCTTTGGAAAATTTTTGAATATTATCTTGTCTATAAAGAACTCAATTTCAGTCTCCTTCATACATGGTGTTCTCATACATGGTTGCATAATCCATTCTTATGATATTGAAATAAAAGAAGAACATATGCACATCCCGAATTGTCAGACACAAGACAGAGTTGGGTGTCCACACACTGTATTTGTCCCAATGTGTTTATCGAGGTGAAATGAGAAGAGACAACATTATGGTCTTTGGTTGATCTGTGTCAGTTCAGGTGCAAATTTAATTAAAATAGAGTTTTTCTTTTTTTAATGCAGGACATTTAAAAATGTCCGGCCCAGCAAGTAAATGGGATGTTTTAAAAACACTTTAAAATCCTACACCGGTAATAATAACAATAATGTATTTGACTTTTGTTTTTTTAGAATAAGCAAAAATTTTAAGACCCAATGTGTAAAGCAGTATTGGGACAAAGAGTGTCTCCGTCATTCTTCTGTCGTGACATGGGACAGATGCTTTTAAAACTTTTTTATTTTATTTTTTTTTGCATTTCAGTCACCATTACTCCATGTTTACTTTTCTTTCTCTTTGTTTTACTTTTTCTTTGACTCTCGGAGTCCTCTTCTCTCTCCCTGTGACTCTCAGAGTCTCTCAATCTCTCTCTTTATCTTTGGTTTTCAGTTTTACTACTTAACTTTTTCCTAGGTTTTTTTTCTCTTTACTGTTGGCTCCCCTCCACACTTTCAAACAAACTATTCCCCCTCTCTCTCAAATATCCTCTGCCAGTGACGATTGTCTTTTCCATTTTATACTTAGGTTCTTCTCATCTGCCAGTCCTTCTTGGCCTCTCACAGTCTTCCACCTAAATCAATTAGGAAGCTAGATCAGGGTAAATTTGCGATTTGAGCCCTTGACATGTAATTCTTACACTCAACCCCGTGTTCTTTTGACAAACAATTCTATATCTAAACTATTGAGACATGCAATAAATTCTATAGGAATGATAACCCTTTCTAAGCATAAAATGCAACTGATCTGCTGAAATCAATCCCAACTTTAACATTGCTATGCTCTCTTTAGGCCCGATTAACATTTTATAGTTCATGTCATTTTCAGAATAATCATTTCAAACATCCTTCATGGCTCTGACTATTGGGTGTGATTTATAGGCAACAGTGCAGCCTACTGGAAAGTAGCTCTGCAGGTTCAGCAAACTGGCACACTGGAGATGCAGAGCACTGAAGACCTTCGTGAAAAATGTTGTTGGCCAAGTGACCAGAACACCAGCAATTTTTAAAAAGGAACGATGGAAGAATGGGGTTGTGCCGCCATTTAAATCCATTCAGAGTTTAAATAACACAATTGCCAATATGTAGAGGGACCTTAACTATTTATTACTCACTTTTGTTGAACACCTTTTTTTGGGAAGGGAAGCTTTTGGTGTTTTAAAAATCAGACTGAATTATATCTAAAACATATTAGTTACAGAGGAAATATAAAAACTTGGGTGTAGAGAGGAAGGCTAACGAAGCCCACTGACTCTCCTAAAATATATTAATATTGCAAATTTTTCCGAAAGACTTAAAATATAGTTATATATATATATTTCATCCCACTGCATTTGGAGAGGTGAAAGGAAGTTTAAAAGTAATTATTTTGTGACATTAGAATTTTGTGCTTCGATATTCAAATACCCCATAAAATGATTATGATTTTCTCTAAGGCAGAGTAAGCCATTCTTCTTCCCGTTTCAACACAATTAACTTAAATTAACGAACTACTGAAACTGTTTCAATGGGTACTAAACTGTCTCAGAGATGACGTGCAGCTGCCGATAATAAAAAAGAGACAGTGGATAGGAGAATTAATTAATGAATTATATCACGGGAACAAATGTCTTATTTTTGTTTAGTTATTGTTTAGTTGCTTAGCAAACACTCTTATCTCAAGGCACTTAGATTGGTAATAATTTGACTTTTTATCCATTCCTACAGCTGATTTTTAGCTAAAGCAGCACTTCACTCGGGGGTACCACAGTGTTCGGATTCAAACTGAAGTCAGCTGAGGTCTTCTCATTAGGGCCGCAATATCTGCCAGTCACTAACATTTAAGCAATTTAATTTAAAAACCCTGTCTCGATCTCTGCATAACTATACTGACTTCTGGTATGGTTAGCCATTGTTTAAGACGAGCTGTCTCACGGTCACTAACATACAGCTGAAAAGGCTAAAAATCGAATAGTATTTAGGACTCTTCCATATATAACCATTTGTGAGACACACAGAATGCACCAGATATTTCTATGGTGGTTCTATGTGAATAAAAGGTCTTCTGCCTTTTGTCTATTTTAATGTTTTGGGTGGCTATGATACGTCATGTGAATGCACAAAATTTCAAATCTTGTCGTGTCATTAGCTACTAGATAAAAATAAACATTATCCTGCTTCATCCGAGCTTGTATGAATGTAAGTTATTTTTAAAAGGAAGGTGTGCTACAGTCATCTTGGTTTTGTTAAAAAGTAGACAGTGAAGTGACCACTCTCAACCCTCCCCAAAACAATAAACATCTCTCTGAAGTAGATCTATTGAACTTTAATTGACCTCATCTCTCCAGCTGTGTGTAGGACTTCTCTCCACCCAACCCAACGTCGACATCACACAAGCCTATTCTTCTACACATATAGAAAAATTGCATTTTATCTCTCACAAAAGCCCCTTATTGTATATGCATTAAAAACTGCCTATTGGTTGAGATAGAGGCAGAGAACGGCCATCGGGGGAGGAGGGTACTGCAGAACTGATTTAGTTGTCAGGCTGATGTGAGAGAAAAAAACTGTTGTTCATCCTTATAAATGATGATTAACTGCAGAGACGTGCCACACTTTTCTTGTGGTTTCTCATGGCTTTCTGGACATCTACGTCTTAGGGCTATTTCACCCACTAAACGTTCTACAGTTCTTCTTTCTTGGGAAATTGTGGATAAATGAACAGATATGTTAAACCACAGGGATGCACAACTTATTTGGTCCCTCTGTACGTGAAATTTCCTTTCATCATTCCAGAATTAAATTATTGAATTATTTTTAATTTACTTAAAAATATAAACCAAGAAAGTATACTCGATATTTCCTCCCCACTCATCTCCGGTGTCTGGTTATCAAGAATGGACATCACATGGTTAGAGGTATACCCATTACAACAGTGTATATGGGGATTACTCTGTTCTCAGTGATTAGGTATCGTAGAGTCAACGGACATAATGGACAGCCGTCAATAGCTTGTGTAGTGGCTTGATCCATTGAAAAGTCTGTCCTTTAACAAGCAGTAATTGCATCATGGATGTTGAGTAATAATTTGGTGTGATCTCCATTTTTATCTTTTAAGCTCATGGCTTGAGTCAGACAGAGACGTTATAATGACGTGATAAAAGGCAATCATGTTTTGGGTATGCAGACATCAGACAACACTCAAAGCTCAAAGTTCTCGCTCCCAAGCTAAGTAAAACAAAAGTGATTGCTGGCAGTACTCGGATTTCTCCCTTCTCTGTCTCTTTAATTTGTAATTAACCTTCAAGGTCAAACCCAGAAGAGAAAAAAACAGCTGGCTCTGCTCTGCTGTCATCTACTTTCTGTTGATATTTCAATTTTCCTGCTCATTTGTGCAGTGCTGTGACCGTACAGGGAAAAGAAGGATGCTCTCCTTAATTTCAAAACTGCTTTGATCCAGCTCAGCTTTTATGAGATGCAGGCCTTTTGCAAAAGTATTAATGGAGCGTAAAGAACAGCAAAGTCATATCAGTTTAACTTCATTCAGTTGTCTAGTGAAAGAATCTCAACACGCAGTACCAACTGGAAAATGTGCATTAACCAGGGTCATCCTGCTTTTTGGCTTGGGTGTTGAACAGTTCTTTGGATGCTATATGATGTTCAACAAGGACAAAAAGTGTACTTTAGAGCACATTGCGTCTCAGGGACATCTCTCCCCTCACAGCCTTTGCTTCTCCATTGCATTGCTGAAATGAGAAAGAAAAAAAGAAAAGGAAAAAGTCATCTTTATATATCAAAGAAAATTATGTTTGATTTATGATACCCCTTGAATTACACCCTGGTAATTAAGCCAAAAATTTTAAATTTAAAGATGAGATCCTTTCTGCTTTTTTCTCTTAATGAGTGCAGCTTTCTTCATTGATGCTAGTATAAATGCTTTGCTTTGTGTTTGCTGCTGTTGGAAATTCAAATGACTTGCGGGAGTTTGAACTAATTAAGTCCGTGTTTGCAAATAAGTGAGGTGCACTGGCTTTGAGTAAATATAATTTGGTGGGCTCCTGGCGGAGAGGCACGGTCTATTACAAGCTGACTATTGCTTATTTCTCCAGAAGGAAGGTATGAACCCAGCTTGTCTGGGTGCCTATTGATAGTAACATTTTAGTTGCTTAGCAGACGCTTTTATCCAAGGCAGCCTACACAGCTTATAATTTCTACATTCACCCACTTATACAGCGGTATATTTTACTGAAGCAATTCAGGTTGAGTAGTTTGCACAAAGGGCACAACAGCTGGGGTGGAACTGGCAACCATTCAGTCACAAGCCTGTCACCTTAACCACTACACCCCCAGCTGCCCAGTTAGATGTAGTTTCAATTTGTTCAATCAGTTCTGCCATTGATGAGAAGGTTTAGATCATGCACGAGGTTGGTGAATTGACACAAAGGGAATTTACAGTCTAACACATGCATTGTCACTTTCTCAGTTTAAACAGTATCATGGAAGATCACCTAGCCTCTGCAAACTGAGACTGATCTCTGATTTCAGAAAAGCAATTTGGAGATTAAAAAATTAAAAATAAGTGGTCATCACAGATTCGGTCCTGCTGTAAGCTTAATCTGTTTGCATGGCTGGTAAAGACAATAGTTTTAATTTTACAAATAAGCAACTCATTAGATTAGATTTTGTGTAAAAATGCTGACTTATCGACCCATAAATGGAAGATAGTTCTGATGTTCTTGACTCATTTCTTATATCTCATTTGGGTGCAGAACATTTTGATCAATGGGCGATACACCGAAATACAATATTGGGACACTCGTGCTCATAATTCAAATTTAAGACAAACTGGATTTTGTCTTTCCAAGAGCATGTAGAAGAACATGATATATACATACA
>JAOYSI010015384.1:20556-38129 GCA_025775065.1 Hiodon alosoides | reverse complement strand
GGCCAGTCTTCCCTATAAATCAAAACATGTCCCCCCCCCCCCCAACTCCCCCCAAAAACATTTAAAAATTAACTTTTCTGCCTGTTCCGTTGCTGCAACCCTTTCCCCCCCCCCCCCCCCCCCCCGTTACTCATTACTCGTCCTTCAGATCTTTCTTTTTCCTTTTTGGCGTTTTCTCTCCGTTTTGGAATTGGCCGTTGTGCCGATGCATCGCGGCTTGTTGCTACGGTCCCTGCCACCACACACACAGGGACGGTGAGGGAGTTGAGCTAGTCTCCCCCAATCCGAGTTGCCTTCAAGCCACCCATCGGTTTCCCTCACCACAGCCCGCATGAGCGGTTCAGCGCCAAACTGAAGGACTGGCACGTCCCTCCCTAAGGCCCTGGCGGACACCTTTACCAACTGAGCAGCTCCATCCAGAACCAAGTTTATTTTTTTAATTTTTTTTCAGCAGTCCCCTGATTTGCTCAGGAACCGTGAATACCCCGATGACACAATAGAGGGACCCAAAATGAAGGACTGAGCATGTGAGCGTGCCTGCATTTGGAATGCATGACTAAAGCAAAATGGGGTTTCTTCAACTTCTTCAACAAATCAATAACAGTGCCTAGGTCTCTCTTGTCTCTCAATCTTTAATGGGCTTTTAAAATTCCATTCAGCCCTCACCAGAGCCAAAGGAAGACTGACAGATTATCTCTGTTGGTTTATGTAAGAGGATCAAAGGATTAAACACTCTGTTTTCAGGTGTAAAAGACCATTATATATGCTGACACAAATTTAGTTACTTATTAAAAAGTCCTCTCGATCAAACTTGGAGTAAGTACATTAAGCTGACTAAGTAGAGGGACCCAGGGTGCGAGTTAACTAATGGCCACCTTGTGGCTCAGTCTTCTGACTGCTGACGAAAGTGGCTTGAGATCCACATTCGGGTGGTTGGCTGGACATTGCCCTGGTGGGGGCAATTATGCCACAGCAAGGGCGCATCCCAGCTCGTTCACTAACAAATATGAGTAAGTTATCCACTGACAATCTGGTGCACCTGGACCTCATAGTCCTTCACTCCTTTCCAGCAGTTTTTTTTTTTTGGGTTGTACAATATGAAATATTGCTGGGAGTTTTGAGTATATGTCTCCTCTGATATATTGTTACATTTAGTAGTTCCTCCGCAGACCTTCGCATCGACAGATAATTGCACAGTTTTCAAATTTTATGCTGGGTTGACCTGAGACCCAACCTGAGTACAACCAGAGAGTCCAGTGGCTTAAGGCAGCGTGGCACATTCTGCCCAGCGTGCTACCTCAGCCTGCTAGTGGACACTTTGGTGTGCCGCTGGAGTTCACTCTCGGTCCCTTAACCTTTTTTTGTGATCATCTCTATGCAATGAAGACAATCAATGGGCATCCGCTTTGAGCATAGGCCTCTTGAACACTCTTCTCCCGCCCTATCAAGCACTCTCCATCTCGCAGACTGTTTTGCGGGTGGGACCTCCGAAGGTTGGGATGAACTTTCGCGCAACCTTGTTTAATGAAAACAACGAAATAAAAAAAAACCCCTAAAGGTTTCAGGGTTTATTTACCGGGTTAACAGAGAAACAGTGTTTACACAACAGCCCGAGAGTTCTGTCACCTGCGCTGGCAAGAGTTCTGTCGCCCGCGCTTTCGAGCGTTCTGTCGCCCGCGCTGTCGAGCGTTCTGTCGCCCGCGTTGTCGACCGTTCTGTCGCCTGCGCAGACTGACTTTCCCCGGTCCAGCCCACAGCCATTATCTACCCCTCTTGTCTAATAATACAGAGTCAGCAGTCAACATGCCCTGTCTTCCTCCCCCTCCCCTCCTGCCCCTGGTTTCCCAACAGGGAAGGATGTAATCTATCACTATCAAGTTTCAGAGGGTCTGCGCTGCCTTCATTGGCCCAGTGGCTGACAACACCCTCCGTCTGGTTGGTGGGATGGTAGGGAGTTATACATTAAACTGCTTTTTTTAAACTAGCAGAGCCCCTTTGATCCAAGAAATGCAGATGATTAAAAGACCCCTTGCCAAATGGCCTAACTTGTGTTCTTGACTGCAGCGTAAATTCCTGCATGTTCTTCAGATGTGGTCATGGAAAACCTTTCTTTTCCTGAGGAATTGTGCACACAGACTGGTGGTGCTATCTCCTTGCCAGTTAAACAGTGCAGACAGAACCCACAATGAGTTGACTTTTGCTGTAAATGCGCATTCCTGTCTTACCATAAACTGAGAGACCTATTAGTATGTTGGAAAGTTGTAATGGTATTTCTAACAACACAATTCGTTCGCTTAAGTTTCGACAACATACTATTGGAACTTCCAGTGTTTTTAAATTGATTTTTTATGCAATAAACTAGTCTACTACTTCAGGTTTTTTTAGATTGACCTTGAATTTTTTTGGTCCAGCAAATACTCCAACAGTTGCCAAAGACCTCTGAAAGGGTTTTTAGAACCTGTTGTCTTGTTATTAATTATTGCCATTCAAAAACTTACAGAGGCCTTTGCTTCCTACCCAAGGTGACCCAGTCCGTCAGCCAGTCAGGGCTCTGGTCTGTTAGTCTAGTCTTCTGTTGTGACTGTGAGTTCAGCTGCTGTGCTGAGGAGTAGTTTCTCAATAGAAACAACCCAAGCATTCCCAAGAGGAGGGACTGGCATGTGGGCAGTGTAACCACAGTGGGCTCTGTTTTTTAACAACACTGACCTCTGCTGGTAAATTTTACACATTACCATAATATTTGCTGCCAATTTATTTTTTAGCTATTGAGTACATTGGACAGCACTAAATGATTATGTGAAATACAGGCAAGACGTCTGACTGGCATCTGCAGTGGAAGTTGTCAGGCTATAATATCCTTTGTTCGTTTGTTTTCCTTCTAAAATCTGAGATGGGGGTTATGTTATAGTTGTATATAGTTATGGCTGACACACTTGATTTGTTATATGATCAGATCACTAAGAAAGACTCATGTTACCTGCTGGCTTTCATTCTAACCAATGCTTACTGAAGCTGGCTTTTATTACTCATCCCAAATTTGAGGATGAGCCTAGATGTGTTTCAGTACAGACTGGATCACAGTTGGTTATTCTCCGGGCGGTGGTATTTAGCTACAAATCCAAAATAGAATACTCAGTTACTCAGTCACCACCTGTGCAGGATACCTTTTATGGTAATTAAACCAATTTTTTCCGTTTTCCTTCTGTACATCATTTGTTTGATCATCAACAGGGGTTTTGGCAATCTGAGATGGGCCTCGCTTCCTGGTTCGGAATGACTATGCATGCAGTATGTTCCAACGTTTATTACGCATGCAGTATGTTCCAACTCAGTTTAGAATTTCACTTTACTATAATAGTGCACAATGCTGAGTATCAAGTCATGGTAACCGGAAAAAAGGTCCTTTCGATGCAATGGAAAGCCTTTTAAAAAGGGCACCGAGGACAATATGATCCCACTGGAGCGGCGTCAGTCCTCTGCTGTCGGATGCTCCGTGCTGGCCAGTCAGTAACACTGAGTCACTGGATGTGTGAAAGAGGAGGCAGGTGGGGGATATTGCACATTCTTCACTGTTCCCCAGCTGTCTCAGGGATGGCTCGACTCACTCTGACCGGCCCAGTCCAGTCTGATTCAACCTCGTGGTCGTACATCCCGGATTGGCTGGGGAGTGGAGGAGGATGGGTACAGTACAGGAAGAGTGGTTAATCCTCAAGGGGCACTGGAACGTCCCCGTGTTATTAAGATTTTGCGAGATTGCTGATTTCAGTAAGTTAGACCTTATAAACCGCTTTTTCTCTGTGTGTTTGCCTGTACAAGTGGATAGAAAATATATATTTTTTAAGTTTGGCCATTGATGATGAACTGTCCAAGTCCTCGTCATTAACTGTTTCTGTTTTTTTTTTTGAATTTTTGTTTACAGGAATCTGTTCCTCGGCAGAGAGGGCATTCCACTCATGGGCATTCCACTTATACCTTCTTTCCTAGATTTGGCTTTTGGGAGGGATTGACAGCGGCCCAATGGATAAACGAAAGATCCACGTTTTCTTGGGTGCCCCCACCCTCCCTCCCAGGGGTGTTGCTGGCCCAGATAAAGACTCAAGCCCATGGAGAACTCTAGAACTCTGCCTGCAGGACGAGAGGTTGCGAGCGAAGACGCTTGAGCAGGGGTGCCGGGGGAGTGGTACCGACATCGGGGGCCGGAAGGGACACGTTGTTCTTGCTGACGAGGGTCCCGGCCCAAATGCCGCTCTCTCCAGCAACGCCTGTACAACAGGAGGGGAACAGGAGGTCGCAGTGCAAACTGACCCGGCTCCTGTGGAGAGGCCACCCCTCCCAAAAAATCAGCCCATCAGCGGTGAGCCGGAATTCTGCCCCGGTGTGGTCAGGGAGTTTCTGGACACCTGCTTCCCTGCCCCGGGGCCAGGAGCCGCGCCTGGGAGGGCGGAGCCTGTGTCGATGCAGACAGAGTATCTCAGCATGTGGACCGTGAGTCAGGCGCTACGGCTGAAAGGGAGGTTGGGTGCACGGGGTGACCTGGGAGAAGCAGGCAGGCCTCCAACGGCCCCAGATCCGTCACCCACAGCCTCAGGCAGCACAACACCCTCAGGGCTGGGCAGCCCAGTGGGCGTTCCAGGTGCAAAGGAGGGGCTGTCCATTCAGGAGGGCTCTCAGGAACTCTTTGGCTTGCTGAGCGAGAGACAGGAGGAAGGGGGGGTGGTGCTGGAGGCCACACCAGATGGGATTCTCTGTTCTCAAGGCAATCCAATTGGTGGTTTGAATCAGGAAGACTTTCAAAAGTCCACCACCACGAGCAACTCCCCTTCACGTACCTCTTCTGTGCCTCCTGCCAAAAAAATGTGTAAAATTTTCCCAAACCAGATGGAACTGGACTGGAGAGGAAGTGCTGCGGGCCTAGTCCAGCCCATCCCCACCACCCTTCTGTCCAGATGTTCGACTAAGGGAATGCACTACTCAGTCTTGGTTGCCGTTGTGCACCCCTGCCACTTGAAGGAGATCAGAGTGAAGTCAGGGGTCTGGGCAGGTTCCACTATCCCCTTGGCAACCATTGTGGTCACTGACCAATCAGGTGTGGAGATGAAAGTGGTACTATGGAGGATTTCTGCATTCTGGGCCCTAACGGTATACCCAGGAGACGTGCTGTTCATTACAGGTATAAATTGATGTTCACACATATTGAGTTTGTTCATTCGATGGACAGCGATCATTAAAACAGGAGTGACAGTCCATCTCAAACAGGTTATCTAATGTTTTTCTGTTATATTTGATTACACATTCAATAATAATAAAAATAATCCCCATTGCTCTGAGCTTTTAGGATGTAGGGTATACTGGCTAGTGAAGGGTGAGTGTTCCCACACACAGAGCGAGAAACACGGTGATTTATGAAGCCCATGTTCTCCCAGAGCTTTCCTCTGGTACCTGCATATTTCATTCTTGTCACCTGTCACCTAATTTTAGCTTCCTCATTCCCTGGCCCTGGCTGTGTGAATTAACAATGCCTGTGACGTCAATAAAACACGCACTCCTGGAATACTCCATTTTAGGATTTTAAAACGGCAGTTTTACACCAAACGAGCAGAATTGGACCTTGAGCAGATGTCTTCCCACGGCAAAATAAACTTATGTTTGTTTTATGAATGCCTGTGTGCACGTTTGATTGAGAAATCATGTCTGCCTCTCAGAGATACTGGCTGTCAAGGAGTCCCCCCAGGTTTGCCTGTCGCCACTCGCCACTCATTTTGATGTTATCCGTTCACCAGCCCCGGTGCTCATTCTGGGGCTTCAGACGTCACGGTAGACAGGATGGCCGACCGACAGGCCTTGCTTTTCACGGGATAAGGGCAGATGCCGGCGCTTGTTTGTGCTGTAGTGAGTGCCACTGCTGATCCCCTATCAGCTGTGGCTGTGTTCGCTTGCCAGGCGTGACGGTGAATGAAGACAAGTGGAGGGGAGAGTTGGTGCTGCAGTCCTCTCACGCCAGCAAATTGCTCAACCTGGGCCAGCTCACTACCACTCGTCTGCCACCAGGTGGGGCTCTGTGCGCTATGCAGGAATGACAATGAGGTGGACACCCTTTGCTTAAGTGGTCGTCTCAATTTGCTTTCCTACACAACCTGCTAAATTGGGTACTTCGACCTAAGCTTGTTTTAAAGTGATGAAAGTATTTATGTATGTTAATGTATCTAAACATTAATCTATTCACATACTCTACCTGGAAAAAGCCTCAAGGTTAAAATAATAAGACGCTTTTTTCATTTTATTCATTCCCTCCTGAATTTAATTTTTGCTTTATTTGCTTTCAGGTTTTTAAGTGGGGTTATATGTTTCATGCAGTATTTTTTTGTTTATGCAGTAGGCGCACCACCCTGTGTACTGGTAACAAAGGCCTGTTGTTGTGGAGCTTTATGAAGGACAGATTGACTGGTAGGACTGGTACTTGCACAATGTGATTACGCGCTCACTGTCTTTGCCACTTAGTACCACGGAACGTGAATGGTCAGACGCTGAGGGAGCTGTGTATTCACCTACGCGAGACACGCCCTCTCCTGTCGACCCTCCCCCCCCGCGTCCCCCAGGATCCTCTGGCTGCCCCTTACGTCCGCCTCCGGGCCCTGCAGCCTGACACACTGATTAACGTGCTGCTGAGGGTCCTCCACACCTCCAAGGTCACAGGTACGCCCCCCTCACTACACACAGACCACAGACAGCACCCCCTATTTATGATCACTCCTCTATAACAAGTTACAAAGCTACATTTCTCATAATAAAGCCTGTTCTGGCCTGTTCATCTGAATTTGATGCAATTCTGATGAATAACAGTTTCTTTCCATCAGTGTCAAGAAAATAGCGTTCATGCATTGGAGAGATGTCTTGCATGTGTTTTTCACAGTGCCCTAATCTTTAACATCATGCCACGTAGTTTTGTTCTGGGAGCTGATCTCACTGTCAATTTGGTTGAGTGCAGTTGCTATGGAAATGGATACCCATCACAGAGACATATTTGCATTAGATAATAGGAGTGCTGGCGGTGACATCTTCTGCTGGGTGACTTGCTGTATCTTTAGCCTGGCGTGCAGAGGCGGGGAGCTTTTCAAGGACAGGAGGTGTGCAGAAGTTGGTGCTAAGCGTGGAGCAAGGAGACGGCCAGCAGGGGGAGCTAGTGCTGTGGGGAACCGCCATGGCTTGGCTGCCACGGATCCAGAGGCACAAAGGTGAGCCAGAGCACAGTTAATCTGTCTCATTCTGCCCATGCCCTTAATTTGCCCTCATTCTTCTCATGGGGTTTCTTAGTGCCCGATGGTCAGTTTGGCCATAACTATGAGGATTGAAATCGATGGCTATCGTCATTGTGCATGTCCATTTGCGTATGATGATTTTCAGACGCTGTGTGGGATTTCCGAGTACTGCTGGTGAAGCAGAACGCCATGTCAGGCCTTCTGGAACTCCACTCCACGCCATGGGGATCTTGTGAACCCCTCTTCCCCGATGATACAAGGGCACTGGAGTTTCACAGCTGGGGAAAGGGCCCCGCTAGCTTTGCGATAGATCTGCAAACCCTTCTCTCTCAGAAGTATACAGGTGTGCGTGTAGTTTTTTAAAAACACGTGTGCCGTTGCTTATTCAGCCGGTGATAAGGCTTAAAATAATGGTGTCTACTATGAGCTATTTATACTGGAAGAAGTTCTAGATTCAGGCTGAGAATTTATGTGCTAACGGGTTGCCTTTTAATGTTAAATTAAAAATATCAAAACAATCGCATATTCCAATGTTGTTGGAACAAAGTAGCCATATGCTAAAGATACAAAGACAATATGCCCGTCTGATGCACAAAGCTCATCAATTCTTATATTGGATCTGATGACTTGGGCTGAACCAGGCTACCTAGTGTTCCTAAGCAGGCCACCAAACAAGATATAACTTGTCAGTTTGTTGCAACATCTATGGTATTGACTTCTGTCTCCTGATGTTGTGGTGAATCAGAATAACCGACCATCACCCCCTGCTGTCTGTCAGGTGACGTGGAGCTGAAATGCCAGATCACCGCCTTCCAGTTTCAGAGCAGCCCCTCCCAAGAGGCCTCGCCGTTAATGAATGGCGATACACCCTTGGAGGGGATTCTGGCCGCGGTGTCCGGTGACGTCACGTTCACAGGTTGTGGCCGGTGCGGCGCTGAGCTGACCACAGATGACAACGGGATTTACCGGCCCTGCTATCCCTGCCTGCCTCTCACGGGCATCCGCCGCTACTACAGGTCAGGAAGGAGCACATCGGATTATTGGCCGCTAATTTGTCTGTTAAAGCCTTTTAAAAACACTTGAACTTCAGAGTTTTACTAAAACTATTACAATCTTATGTATCGTTAACAACCTTGTGATTATTGAATATTGGGTAGGTTCTGTAAAACTTGCTGGCATGCAAAACAAGTGATTTACACTTAAGTATTCTCTGCCCTGCTTTCTGTCTAAGACCGGCTGTGCTGACAGCAAGGGAAAGGGGCAGCGAGATCTGTGTCCAGGCGCCACCTGTCATCGTGCAGAAGATTCTGTTGAACGTTCCCCCCGAGAAGCTGAGCAAGGCTATTGGTAAGTGGACCACACGTGGTTTTCAGACAACGTAATTTCTGAGAAAATGAATCCTCGCACTCGTTGATTGAATGTGAGATACTCATCCACTCTGTTTCAAACTCTCACAGCCCCCTCTTCGGACGTGAGGTACGTCCAGGTGGTTGCCGAGGCGATCCATTCTATGCTATCAGCCCCTCAGCCCAACTACACCCTGACTGTGCACAGCCACTTCCAGTGTGATGAAAACAGCGTTTCCACTGTCCAAGACTTCCTCCTGCTGGACTTTGACCCTCCGCCAACTAATAAAAGGAGTTAAAAAGACTCTGTTAAAGCTTGTAAAAATTGGATAAACATAAGTACTTGAATTTATGATACTGGCCACCAAAAAAATTTGGACAATTTTTTTGTATTCATATTATTTAATGTAGCCAGACAATTGCCATTCAGGCAATACGTGACGAGAACCTGTGATAAATAAAGTTATGACATTTTTTTTTATAAGTATTTTGTTCTCCTTAAAATGTTGCTGTTAGTAATAAAATATTAATAGGTCATTTAATTATTAATAATTTTGATTATCAAGCCAAAAGATTAATTGAAGCCAATATTATTACAAAAAAAACCTTGAGTATGCCTTTAAGAGCATGCCTTTTTAACTTATTTTTACACACCTATAACACACCCAAAGCAGGTAATAACGAAGCTCAATCAAGCCAAATTAATTTTAAAATGGTAGTTGTAAACTACCTATTTTATTTAGGTTGACTCTTAATATGTTTAGTCAATATAGTCTTGCAGACTTCGCAGCAAGTCATTATAAAAGTGCTCATCATGAGAAGGGTTATTAGGGTTCCTCCAGAATGAAGTCCTCCTGATTAGATTTTGTTCTTGAATTGTTTGCGAATAATACGCTATAAATACATGCAAGTTCATTTTCTGGTATGGATAGGACAGTAATTTATTACTATTACTAACTGAACCGATTTGTTGTACTTCGACACTGCAAGTAAATACAAGTTCATAGTTGTGTATGCGTTGGACATACATAATTTGGATGTTAAGCACTAAGAATCGCTTGCTCACTTCTTAACAATCTCACAGCAAAACGAATTAATGGGGGAAACGAACGAGTGCTTCTGATGCTTGTCAATGATTTAAGACTAGTTAGCAGGTGTAAAGAATTGTATTCCAAAATTCAAGTTTTTATAATACAGATTGGAAATGGATTGCTTTTTTCAAAATGTTTGTCACTTCATACAACAATGGGTGACAAGGGACGCGGTCTCAGTACAACGAGAGGATTAAAAAGACTGTCAATCTGAACCAAATTTTTTGCGCATATGACGCTTTAAGTACATACAAGTTCATTTTCTGGTATGGATAGGACAATAATTTATTACATGGCCAGCTGAACCGACGCTGTTATAAAATACAAGTTCATAGTTGTGTATGCACTGAACATGCATAATTTGTAAAAAAAATAATAAGAATAATAATTTTTAATCGCTTACTGGTCGAGACAATGGAGTAATCTGATTGGTCGAAAAAAATTGGTCGATTGGTCGCTGCAATTATTTCAATCTTCTTTTATTAAGTTTAAATTTTCATAAATTGTGAGATTTTTATTAATGAAATTTTTCATACACAGAAGTAACATACAATTACTGGGATCACACGAACTATGCTACAAACGTACTATATTCTTTTATTACAATTTTCATGATGTGTAACTGGGATACGGACATGGCGAAGTCTGCACTGCCGAAGCAAATGTTAAGTTACGTACAAGGTAAGTAACCAAATGGTTTAAAACCAAATGCATATAAAAATTAACCACTTCAGATCAGCATTACCCTCTTATTAGTTTAAAAAAAAGTCTGATTACATTACTTTTTAAACATAATCTTTTATACAGTGACTGTCAAACAGAAAATATAGCTACAAGAAACCGTGTCAAAACATTAGGCCATTGAGTCAATCATGTAGACCCATGTTCCTGAAGTGTCATGCTGGACAGCCAATTTGATTTGAAATTCTTGAGAAGAAACATTTTCTGCATTTCTTTAGATTCCTACAATGTCAGTTTATAATAAAGTCAAAGTTCAACTGTATGTACATTTCACTTTTTGCGAGACAAAAAGTTAAAGAAATTGGCATTTATCTTGCATTATGTCCCAGTTCTGAACTACCCCAAACTATAAAATAAAAAAATAAAAAACAATAACAAATTAAAACATAACAAACTGATAAATATTAGCAAATTTTACAGAATACAGAGTAAAAACAATATTGCGGAGCTTAGGTACATGTTAAATGCAGCTAGCTCAATGAGAACTCAATGAGGGCCTCTGTGTTTGCTAGTATTCGTCCCACCCATCAAACTAAACTATGACATTAAACTATCCCCTGTTTTGCAGATCAAGGTACAGGGACAGTGGAAGAAGAGGAACTTGTTGCTTTTTCAGAACCACTTCATACGGTTGCAGAATGTGAAGAAGCCGAAATCCAAGCTTCTTAAGTGGAAAATATTATAGAACAAAATTAATTCAAATCGAAGCCCTGAAGAGTGGGACTCGGCTTTACAATTACATCTTACTTTCAAAGAAATGTCAAAACGTTAAACGTATTTTCTTATACTTCTGAAATGACTACTGGAAAAGGTTCAAATTGGTTGAAACGCATGCAAGATTTATAAACTGGGATATGGACATGGTGGAGTCCATGCGCTGAGGCAAATGTTAAGTTTGTAAAGGGTAAGTATCCAAATGGTTTTATACGAAAAGTAGACAAAAAATGTGTACATGTACAATTTACATTTTGCCAGAAACAATCAAAAGGCATAATAAATGAGCATTTACCTTTCATTATTTCCCACTATTTTCTGATTCATCAGTCACGGGTTTGAATGTGGACCAGATAGTGAACTCTTCATGTAGATCAAGTCTATGCTAGTTAAATGGGTCAGTCCATTTATTTTTTGCCCAATATGCATTGACGCAAGGAACAGTGATGTGAGCCTTAAAAAGGATTAACAAGTATCATATAAACACAATAATACATCCCAAATGATATAAACATCAAAATTAAAATACACAGAAAAAAAAAAACAAATGGAAAAACTCAGTAATTCTCTGTGGAATAATTGAATAATGTACAAGCAATAACCTTTCCTAGTACCAGGCGAATAATCCAAATTAACAATGCAACCTCAAGGGAAAATATCAGAATAGACAAAATCCCAAAACTCGAATATTACTTGAAATATAGCAATACTTTCTGAGGAAAACATTTTTTTTCCACTTGAAAGACAAATATTAAAATGTGTACATTTTGTGTGGCTTAAAACATTAATTTTGCTCTATTATACTTAAGAGATCATTTTCCTCGGTTTGTGGTGTTCTCACTTGTACGTTTAGAGGTAAAACATAGCCATTTGACCAACTGTTGTTCAATATAAATTAGTTTGAACTCACTCAAATAAAACAAGTGGCTTTAATTTTTATTTTGTAATTTAAGTAATATATACACTCAATTAAAATAATAAGAAATAAAACGTTCCAATACCATAAAAAAAAAAACAATAACAAACGAACAATGCCAAGTCAATGCGGTTGAATAAGACAATAAAACTTAAACATCAACTGTGTACTGTAAGACATAATATACATCTGGTAGCAATAACAATTATATTAACGTAATATTTTTTAAAGACTTAGTTACAAACATTGTTTGCCTCAAGCAGATTGTTGTAATAGAGACTAGACTACCTTCGATGCACATTGTAAACGAAGCTAGGTTAATGATTGTAAAAAGATATTAACGAATTTCTGTTACTTTCATCTCCATACCTATTTAGGGTTTCTCCAGAATATTTCTGAACTTTTAAGATTATTATTAGGTTTCCTCCAGATAAGGAATAATAATTCTGATGTAAGAAAAAAAAAGATATTAATGAAAATTACACAAATATGTATTACTAATTTTATGTCTACACAACTCTGTGTTACGCGTCACAGACGGACTTTCATGGACTTGAAACGGCCCCAAGAGACTCTGGCTTCAGTTTCAGGTTAATATCGGGAAATACGTGGAAATGACATGAATGAATGATGAAAATAAAAAAAAAATTTTTAGATCTTTAAAATCTTTAAAATTCCCCTAAAATCACTCTTTGGTCCGAATGACTTAATATTTAGTACAGTGGTGACATAAAAAATGATTGCCATTGCTACTCTGTGTGACATAAATGTATTAAACTTGGTATAGATCTCTAATGGCTCATAATGGACAAAAAAGTCTATTGAACCCATAAAGTCCGCCAAATTAGATTTTTTGGTAGAATTGAAAATTGGTTAAACCTATAAAAAGTTACAAAAAATGCAGCATATGTCCGATTAACTTGATTTTTGGCAATTATTTTTGTCGGATAGAAGCTTCCTTATATGGTGATAAGGAATAAGACTTCTGATATAAGATAAAGAAGATTTCAACACGTAATTAAACCAATTTTATTTGTGGAAGTGACAGGTGATAGTAAAATTAAATTAAGAAAATTCCCCTAAAATCACTCGATGAGCCAAGTGACTTGTTATTTGGTAACATGGTGTGGGGTATATGTTCTTCCAAACAGCTGTTGGACGTGGGTCAATGTGACTCTGTGACCATGATGGACGATGGGAGGAGGAGGATGAAGAGGTGGAGGGACCCGCCCATTTTTGCTAGCAACGATATTATTTGGTTGTATTCGTTTATGTCGAACATATATCCAAATAATTCGTCTTTTTATTTCTATAGCATTTTTTAAATTTGGGATCTATCCATAAGTTTAGGAATTTAATTAGTTCCTATTGTGAAATACTGTCTTGTGTTGAAGGGACGACTGAGTATACGACTGAGAAGGCGGGTTGCAAAAGGCTTTTCGTCCAATGCGCTTGTAGTACATTTGACACATGTCTACGGAATTCCCCTTCAATCGGGGACTTTCCGTTTGTTGTTACCGGATTGTACCCAACGTAAAAACCTTTATGCAATATGTAACAGTTGAGTTAATTCACTGTATTTCCTAGTTCTTAATTTTAAGTAGGTGCAATTTGATGGAACTAATTTTCGGTTTTAGTTTGTGTCTTTGACACATTAAGGGCTAATGCAGTTTTTGTACTGATGTGCATTTTAGTAAGCGAATCTTGCTTGTGCTGTGGTCTGCGAAAGAACTGTGCAAGGTAAGGATAAAATAACAATACCCTCACTCTGCAATGAATCAAGAACAATTCAGTTAGTAGCTGCTGTAGACGATCTATAAAATAAAAGGCACCTCGACGACCAAGATTCACACTTCACACGTTATTTAGATATTCGACAGTGACGAACAAAACAAGCTGTCTGACATTTGTTTGGGGTAGTTTATTCTTCCGATAAGGGACGATGTCGCGCACTGGATTTAACATCCGAACTAACGACACTACATCGCTCTCTCTTTCACTGTATGTTTAAGACCGAGTGCCAGGGCTGCAGAAGTGTACTGCCACACATTGCCTAAGATTTATTTTTGCATGTACAATTCCGAATGCAATTTATTTAAAATAGGGGAAAATCACCAAACCAGTAGTTACTGGAAAGGTAAAATCTCCCATTTCAGGGAAAGGGTATGATGTAAATTTCACTAAATTTTCAACACATTACTCCTGAATGGAGAACCGATCTCGTTTGTTTATATAGAGACCCAGTTGTTGATTTTTGATTACTACCTCAGGGAACAGCATTTAGCCCCATTTTGGAGATTTCGCTCAGCTGCTGTGGGACTAGAGATCTGAACAATCAGGCTGTGTCTGAGCGGTACGACGTCACCAGAGAGTTGCAAAACTCCATGCTTTTCTCAGACTCACTCAGCGAACTTGCCCGGAAATTCCCAAACGCTTGCGGAGAGCACCCAAACTAGTGACTGGCACAATCTGTACGTACTGTTATTTCCGTGTTGGAATGGGCTATTATTTCCATTTAAATTAACGCATGGTCTTGTCATTTACAGAGCACAGCGAAAGAACACAGTTTACCCGTCATACATCTCTGCATTTATGATTCTTTGAAAGAAACGATGTTGCCTGCTGTAAAACAAGAAACTACTTCTCTGAGGTATTTGCTTATTTTATAACTAAATGTGTTGTCAGCATACTCCTCCAAGTTAATTTAAATTTGTATACATATTCAGATCAGATAGATTTCATGGCCAAGACATTTGTCTGTATTAGCCTAGAAAGTCTATTTAATTACAATTTTACCTACTTTATGATATAAATCAATTTATGTTGTATAAATATTTAAATACATTTTTAGTCTATGAATAGTTGGACATTGTGTTTTCTTTTACAAGGAAAATGCGTATATATATATATATATATATATATATATATATATATATAATCAAAATGTTTTTAAGAGTTATTATGGCTGGCAGATGGTCACAGTGCCTTTTTTTTTTTATTACTTTTTTTTACATTACATTTTCAACTTATACAGGATGTTCTCTTTTGTTCCTGAGGTCAAACATTGTGAGCTAATTATTGACCATATCATTGCTCAAAGAATTCCAACTGGCAACTTTCAGAAAAACAGTCACAATACCAATTTCGGCATATCCATACTTTTGGTATGTAATTATTTCTGCCCGAGATGCAGAAGCACACAATATCTGGCTTAGCCTGGGACCAAATCTAAATGTGAAATCAGGGCCGGCTTATATTCGGGTATGTATGCCCATACATGTATCTGTTTCGCACAAAACGCACAGGAGCCGAATAAATTGAATGTGTTTAATAAGTCGTTAATTAAGGGAAATTCTACCATGTAAAGAGGTGTCGTTGAAAGGGGATTGTCTTGGCTTGATTACCCAGATTAATGGACTACTGTGTAGCTGTTATGTTGGTTACATAGTTATGGACAGTTATTTCATGAACTCCAGAATAGAAAGCGCGGGGGGATATAGAAGAGATAAATGGCCACGTATATGATATGGTCATGAGTTAGTTAACATGGAATACAGTGCTGTTATATAAATGAATAATAGTATGTAATAAGTAGTTTCTGAGAAACAAAAGCTGTGATTTTTTTTTTTCTTTCTGCCTGGGAGTTCCAGTTCTGGGTGCCTCTGAATGGTTTAGGATGTACAAAGGATTGTTCTCTTTGTGTCTCAAAAAAATCCAGCACACAGACATCTTATCTGTGCTCAGAATCAGACAGATAAAACGTGTCGTTCGTTCTGTGGAGTAAAGACAACAAAAGCAGTTTTCTGACTGGTTAACTCTTTGGTTCATTCACTGATCTGGGTTCTGAGTCTGGTCAGTCAGCTGCCTTCCATATTGAATTGCCTTATTTATATCCCCCCTTCTTAATATTGTAAGAAGTTTTTGCTGTTTTTTAGGAATTAAAAGTGCATATCTGACCATGTGATTTGGCGGCCAACAACAGTAAAAAAGTCGATGGTTGGGCCCACACAAAAAAATTTCAGTTTTTTTTTTTTTTTTTTTCCCAGCTGAAAGCAGGTTGATCGACATGCAACGGGCACCCAAAACATGCATCTTTTTCATCCCACACTTAAACTGTGTTTCTACAGTGTTACTCCCGCTTGCTTTAAGTGGAAAAGTAGGCACTCCTCAGCTCCATGGGTGATTGGTTATTCATTTTTAAAATATCAATTTCACGACCAGGCCCATTCCACACAGAGATATTACATCCCAAACCACTGGAGAGACCAATAGCGTTTTTTTATTTATTTTTTTTTGCTTCACTGATAATATCAAATTGGAAAACGTTTCCAAAAAAAACACTAGGAAGGGGGAAAATTCCTTGTGCACGGAAGTGACGTGTCAATAGCCCGTGATTGCATTTTGTTTCATACTGTGCTTATGGGATTTGTTTTTCATTTCATTCATGTCAATAGGACATAAATTTGTAAATTTGTAAATCAGGAGGTCCCGGAACACAGAGAGGGTGCTGTTTATGTTGGTCAGGTAGATACCGGTCCGAATCCGGGAGGTCCCGGATCCTGTTCCGTCCGGCACAAATTAAGCCCTGTCAATAGGCCTTGTTTATTCTTCCTAAAGCTGCATCCCGGCACCAGAACAGTTTGTTCATCTCACTGCTCTTATGTGGAGGGGCAGTCACGTATAGGTATGAGAAATCAGCGGAAATGCTAGTCACAGTGGCCTCATTGAATAAGGCGCGTGAAGGTGTAACGCATTACTCTGGAGAGAATAAATCCTGGGAATTATCTGTCCTGTGATATGGAAAAGACCCAGTTGGGGAATCAGTTAGGGCTGTGATTTAGCGTTTTTGGTCTTAAGCATTTAGCTTATCCATACAATTAGCTATTATTAGCATTTAGCTTATCCATACGAAAATTAGGCCTCTGCCAAGATGGTGGTAGGTATATAGTTTGCACTTTTAATGTGTGTCTCCCTGATTTAGTAAAGGAGGTTACTGGTTATGCCAAATGGGTTTTTCCCCACTGTCAGAGAAATGAGAAGGAGGTGTTCACAAATTCGGCCATGCCCAAGATGGGCATTCCGGTGATGCACAGTGGCGTAAGTCCCAAGACAGGAGGGTGATTTTAAAACAAATATCAGTGCGTTCCAACATGTTTCCAACTTTAAAAATTAAAACCCTCGTAGCCCAAGAGACAAAGGGGGGGGGGGGGACGTGAAGGGGGAAAGGAGCTTGACCTGAAATTACTGAGTTTAGTTACCGAGCCGGGGACTATGAGGTTTTAACTGACGGGGAGTTACTGTTTCTCCTGTTGCTTTCCCCAGGGCAACAGGCTGCTCCAGCTTTGAGTAATGGCTATGGTTATTGGTGGTGACGATATTACGGATTTTACATGAGTGTGTCAGTGACAGTGTGTGCGTTTGAGAGAGAGAGGCATCGTCAGTAGTGAATTGGTATTCTTGGGGCTTTCCTGAATGGCTTTTTTTCTAGTCTGCTTCCTGGAAACAAGTG
>JAOYSI010015384.1:0-20546 GCA_025775065.1 Hiodon alosoides | reverse complement strand
TTTTTTTTTTTTTTTTGTGTGTTTCGTGCCCCTTCTGTGGGGGGGGGGGGGGGGGGGGCGGCCCGGGGTTAGAGGGGTGAACCTGACTGTAACTCTGCAGTGCCTACGGAAGCAGCACACATCTGGTGAAACTAAAAGGAAGTTGCACCTGAGATCCGACACCTGTAAATTCTTGTTGTTCGTTCCAACCACCTGCTCCATGGTGCCTGCGGGTGCCTGATTCACATTTTTCTCCTGTGCTCAGAAAAGGGACTCAGGCGAGAGCTGACTTTAACCCATGATAGAGATGTGTCATCTGGGGTAGTCCACTGCCCGTACCTAGACTTTTCCCTGGAACATTCCCTCCTGCTCTCGGGTTTACACTTTGGCCTGAGGGAAAGCGCTGACCGAGCGCTAGGCGTTTGCGGAGGTTTGATAGCCGCAGGGAGATGGATCTTTCGGTTTTGTCCTGGTCTCAGGGCGCTCCTGCTCCTCTCTCTGATGACTGGCCTTGCGGGGGTTAGTTTTCACTTTAGACCCGATTCTGTTGGTTTTTATTGTGACTTTTTGTGTTTTTCATTTGTATCCCATTAGCATGGAGGACACTCCATACAACATGAAAATGATGGAAAGTGAGGTAAGCAGCTGTCCGTTGTTCTTTCATTAAGTCTATAACAAATAAAAAACAAAGCAAACAAAAAGCGTGTAGCCTTAAAAAGGTTTATAAAACACATAGTTCTGGTCCCACATTCACATTTGCCTTCCAGCCGTCCTGTTACGAGGGAATAACACACTGCTTCCTGATCACTTAATATGTTTATGCGCAAATTATTAAATTTGGAATTTTAATCTTTAGTAACCGTCGCTAGGGACTGCTTTATTTGACGGGACGACAAAAAATACGTCCCTCGTGTTTCCTGTGGTGGAAATGTAAAAATAACTCAAGTGTCCGTTTTGTAAAAGCAGAAAGTTTGAGGAAGTGTTTTATTGCGATGATTGGCCCGGCGCGAAGGCACATCACAGCCGTGCAGACAGTGCTTTAGTACGCATGGGGCACTGCTTCTGGCCGCAGGGTGTTTATTATTATATCGTTATTATCGTTTAAAAAAGCAAACATTTGCACTTTTGACTTGCACTATAGTATGTTTGAGCTGCCACACTTAAAGGGCCTACACTTGGCTTAGAAACCCTTGACTATTGCACCCTTTTAGGGTGTGATATCACAAATCATGAGCATAGATGTGGTATGGGTGGAACATTTCGCCTTTTGTTAGTAAGAAGCTTTGCGTTGTTTTTTTCCCTTGAAGATAACATGTACATAAGCTAAACAAAAGAAAGTCTTTTAAACCTCACTTTTTTTCTTTACACAGTTCATGATGGACTTGACTTACCAGCTCATGTCTGTGAAGAGCGAGGCTCACCTGCCTGAGACAAGCAAGAGACATTCACTTGTCGATCCACGTAAGCTGTGACACTGCTCCCTGAATACGTCCATACATCCTGCTGTTGTCACGCACATTACAAAACGTCAATTACATAAAGTTGCTTTTCCAGCCACTTATACCGGTTCTCACCGGTAGATATTTTACACAGCAACTCAGGTTAAGTGTCGCATGTGAGGCTGCTGCTTGAAGTGGCCTTCCTCAGGCTCGGGGTGGTTGGGGGCTGTCAGTGTATGAGGGAGAAACGCTATCTGACCCTATGTGACATGGAGCGCACCTCACTTTCATAGGCCCCACTGTGAAAATGACCCCGTCTGAATTCTGTGTTGCAGCAAATGGGCCCTACGTACAGATCATCGAGGAACCGAAACAGGTGAGTTCGACATACTTGACTGGGTCTGCACTGGGTTTTTAAACTATAGCATCTGTTTTTACATCTGTATAACAGGGTTTCTGTCATGTCATTTCACGACATTTTCGGGACAACCTGTTTTATCTGAATGTATTCTGAAAAGGAGACATTACAGTGAAAGCAGGCCGAGATATTTTTTTTTTAACCTAACAGACCCAAAGAAGGTTTTGTGCATTGCATTATAAAAAGTTCCCACGCTGAGTCAAGTAGTACAGGGACCCCCTCCCTCCTGTTTGAGTGATCAGCATTTGATCTGGATGAATAGTGAATGGGAAAGGGAAAGGCTGAATTCCTGGGTGATTGTTCTATAAATGACGTGAGACCCCTGTGTCATGCCTGTCTGTATTCTGCAGAGGGGGTTTCGCTTTCGGTATGAGTGCGAGGGCCCCTCCCACGGGGGTCTGCCAGGGGCCTCCAGCGAAAAGAATAAAAGGACGTACCCTACTGTGAAGGTGAGCTGCACGCCTCTGTCCTGTCATGAGGCTGTCATGTCCTGTGAGTGCTGCTGATTTGGACCAATGCATGCTGGGATGAAAACGGGCAGCTTTTAGGACCAGGAGGTCCTGATTGTCCAACGAGAGCTCTCGGAATGATGCAGGGCTTTGGTCATCCCTCTCCAGGTGTGTAACTACGTGGGCTATGCCAGGGTGGAGGTGCAGCTGGTGACCCACACAGACCCGCCGCGTGTCCATGCACACAGTCTGGTAGGGAAGCAGTGTAACGAAAACGGGATCTGCAGCGTCGACGTGGGCCCCAGTGACCTTACCGCACAGTGAGTGTGTGTGTGTGTGTGTGTGTATGTGTGTGTGAGTGTGTGTCTGTGTGTTTGAGTGTGTGTGTGTTAGTATCTCTGTCAATGACTTGGCGTGTTAGTGTACAGTATTACTGTCAGTGACTGGGAGTGTGTGACTGTACTGTACAGTGTTTGTGTACAGTATTACTCTCAGTGACTGGGAGTGTGTGACTGTACTGTACAGTGTTTGTGTACAGTATTACTCTCAGTGACTGGGAGCGTGTGACTGTACTGTACAGTGTTTGTGTACAGTATTACTCTCAGTGACTGGGAGGGTGTGACTGTACTGTACAGTGTTTGTGTACAGTATTACTCTCAGTGACTGGGAGCGTGTGACTGTACTGTACAGTGTTTGTATCCGTACCTCTTATGTGTGTGATGCTGCATGCAGTACCTCTGTTTTTATGCCTATGTGAGCATATTTGCACCTTCCTAGCTTAAGCATTGAAGTGGTGTAGTGTTAAGATTTTTCTCCGTATCGTAGTACACGCTAGTGTACTGATATGTGCTTCTGTGTGTCTGTCTGTCTCTGTGTTTGTGTGGGTGTGCGTGCGTGCGTGCGTGTGCGTGCGTTTAGAGCAGTGCCGCAGAGGTGAGACCAGAGAGGCTCTAAGTCTCTGACCCCTCTCTCGCTCCATGCTACTGAAGGTTCAGCAACCTGGGCGTCCTCCATGTGACCAAGCGAGGGGTGGTGGAGGTTCTGACAAAAAGACTGAGAGTGGAGAAGAAGAGACTGAAGGGTCCCAGCTGCCATTTCACTGGTAAGTGCATGGTCCCTGTGTGGAATCGGAGGGCTGTTTCTCCCTTGTTCTCCCCCGGTTTCCATGTTTAAGTGGGTGGGTTTTGAGTGTAGACTGGTCTGAGCTGGTAGTATCTTGTGGCGAGACATTCCTGTGCCAGAACATTCAGGACACATTCACAGGATTCCCTCGTATCCGCAGTGTAGCAGTACGGTGATACTGGGCCATAAACCCTGACAGCATCAGAAATTAGATACTAAAATGTTTGTTCCATTAGCGTTTATTGTGAACTTCACACTTTGCACAGTGAAAACTAAATTCAGCTATTTAGTGCTCTGATTTTCATGATGATCAGATGATCTCCTTGTTGGAACTGCTCAATGCTCATTGCTGTGTGTCCTGTGGTCCTTCTCATAGAATCAGAGGAAAAGGCTCTATTAAACGAGGCAAAGGAACTGGGCAAGAACATGGACTTGAACGTGGTGAGGTTAAGATTCACGGCTTACCTCCAGGATGCCAGTGGGGGATTCACCAGGGCACTCAAGCCTGCCATTTCCAAACCCATCTATGACAGCAGTGAGTGTCCACCCTACCTCCTCATCTACGTGATTATGTGCACGTCATTAATGCGTACCGTGTAGCACAGTGCATGTTCGCAAAATGCATTTTCCATAAGATGCTTGTCTTGCCTCGCTGCCCGTTGCCGTGTCTGTACCCACAAAAGACAGCCGCGTCACAAACTTCATCACATTTCCTCGGTGGCATTTTGCTGCACTGTGCGTCAGTGTCAGACGCATAGAGAAGCAAGCTGACCGTGGTCGTGCTTTCCCCCACAGAGTCACCCAACGCCTCCAACCTGAAGATCTCCCGCATGGACAAGACCTGTGGCTCGGTGCTGGGCGGAGACGAGGTCTTCCTGCTGTGTGACAAGGTGCAGAAAGGTGCGCCATTATCCAGCCATTTATCTGGGCGATCCGGTCAATAGGCTCCATTACGTTGGGTTGTCAGTGGAGTTTTCTCTACAGTGGAAATGCTTTTTCAGATCGTGATGCGGATGGACAGTGTCAACTGATGTAGCACTTTGTGTAACTGGAGCATTGCTGTTCCCCCTTTCCTCTCCAGATGATATTGACATTCGTTTTTTTGAGGAGGACAAAGATGGCGGCTGGGAAGACTTCGGAGACTTCTCACCCACCGACGTCCATAAACAGGTGAGCTCTGATGGAGGTGTGAATAAGTGTTAGCATTTGTTGAAAACGAGTTTGCTATGGAAGTTTTCCCCAAGACATCAGTTTGTTCACTGTGCTGGGGTAAAGGGAGGTTGTTTAGGGGACCGAAGTTCCCCCTAGTGGGATTCTGAGTCAGGGGGTTTGGTGTGCACACATGTAGGTTAGTGTGTGTGTGTGTGTGTGTGTGTGTTTGAGAGTTCTTGATTTTTTCCTCATCCTGATGATGTCCCTGTTCGTTCCAGTACGCCATTGTGTTCAAAACCCCCAAGTACTGGAGCATAGAGATCGAGCGCCCTGTCACAGTGTACCTGCAGCTGAAGAGGAGAAAGGGAGACGACTGCAGTGAACCCAAGCAATTCACCTACGTCCCGCTGGCCCAAGGTGAGGCAGGGGCACATCAAGTGCAGTGCGGTTTCTCAGCTACAGTTGAACCGCAGCTCCAGGACACAACGCTATATATCGGGTTTGACGCTTAAATAAAACCTTTGAATCACAAATGCCCAAGCTGTTTACCCTCAAGTACCAGGACCAGAAGTTCCTTTGTGTACCGTTCGCACCTCTGTCTATAAAACTTTGCAGTAAAACTCTGCTATACTCTAGATAACTTTGTCATCATGAAAAGTTTTCCTGCGGCCAAGGTCTTACCAACAGTGCGTCCCATCCTCTTCTACCTGCTAGATAAGGAGGAGGTCCAACGCAAGAAACAGAAGCCCCTGCCCCACTCGTTCGACCCCTGGAATGGGCCTTTGGGGGGTGCTGGCGGCGGAGGAAGAGGACCAGGGTCCTTTGGAGGAGGGGGGGGTAAGAGACATGAGCTAATCTGTATTTCGCCCGTGTCTGTTTGGTATACATCAAAGGCCGTTGATCAACACTTTGAAATGATGAAGATGATGATGAATGTTTTTCGCTGACTGCAATGCCTGTCATGCTTCCTCCATCCAGGTGGCTTCCTGGACGGGGGGTATTGGTCCAGTGCAGTAGGGGGGTTCGGGGGAGGGGGTGCTCAGATGTCAGGCCCCGCACAGCCCCAGCAGACCCAGGAGGCCCCCACAAACCAGCAGCAGCAGCAGCTCCTTCAGATGGGTGAGTCACACCGGGCTAAGCCTGCCTCTGAATCAGGAGTGATGGGTGGGGTTCTGCCTCTGAATCAGGAGTGATGGGTGAGGTTCTGCCTCTGAATCAGGAGTGATGGGTGGGGTTCTGCCTCTGAATCAGGAGTGATGGGTGGGGTTCTGCCTCTAAATCAGGAGTGATGGGTGTTGTTCTGCCTCTGAATCAGGAGTGATGGGTGGGGTTCTGCCTCTGAATCAGGAGTGATGGGTGGGGTTCTGCCTCTAAATCAGGAGTGATGGGTGGGGTTCTGCCTCTAAATCAGGAGTGATGGGTGGGGTTCTGCCTCTAAATCAGGAGTGACGGGTGTTGTTCTGCCTCTGAATCAGGAGTGATGGGTGGGGTTCTGCCTCTAAATCAGGAGTGATGGGTGGGGTTCTGCCTCTGAATCAGGAGTGATGGGTGTTGTTCTGCCTCTGAATCAGGAGTGATGGGTGGGGTTCATCTGCATCTCATTTTGCCGGTTCAGCCCGTCGCTCTGGGGAAAAGGCAGCACGGGCTAACTTGTCACGTCTCTCAGTCGCTGGCCGCACGTTTTTTTGGGGGTGGGAACAGTGCTGAGGTTGATGGAGGGGGTGGGCCTGTGTCCGCGGTCCTCAGTGGTTTAATTCTGGTCAAGGTTAATCTTCTGTCCTCTGTGACGTGACCGCATTTGGTCCTCATTCATCGGTGCGTGTGAATCTAGTGTGTGCGTGTGTGCTGACTGCTCCTCCTCTTCCTCCCCTTGCCCCGTGCTTAGTCTCCGCACTCCAGAGTCGGGCAACGCAGACCGCTAAAGCTCTCCTGGACTACTGCAGCACGGGAGACGTCCGCATCCTGCTGGCCGTGCAGAGTCAGATGTGCTCCGTCCAGGACGAGAACGGAGACACGTGAGTCGCAGAGCTGCGCAGATGCAATACACCACATGCGCCGTACTCTACTGTGATGGTGAAATATTGTTTAAATCAAAACGAGGGGCCGAAACTTTGGAAATCTGTGACTGAGGTGGATACGTTCTTGACAAACGTCCCCTGTTTCTGAACAGATCGGATCAGTCCCAGAAGTGCACTTACTGTCTCATGCGGTCTCGTCATCTGTCTCATTAAGCATGTGTGTACCTGCGTGTCTCACCTGTGCCTTCTCCCCCAGGCCTCTACATCTGGCTATAATCCACCAGCAGCCAGCAGTGGTACAGCAGCTGGTTCATGCCATCATCAGCATCCCCCAGCCAAGGATCCTCAACATACGCAATCACCTGAGCCAGGTAATAACGCTCTGAGTCTGCCTCTTCCCCTTCTCATCATACTCCTGTCCTCGGTGCTCGACACACTTCGTTCCTGCCAAGCGTAGGTGTAATAAACAACACCGTCAGGATAACTGGAGTAAATGGAATAAATTGTTTTGTTTTTTCCCATTTACCCAGACTCCCCTGCACTTGGCTGTGATCACCAAGCAGCACACAGTGTTGGACCTCCTGCTGAAAGTGGGAGCGGACGCCAGTCTAGTGGACCGAGACGGCCAGTCGGCCCTGCACCTGGCAGCAGCCATGGGAGACGAGGTCTTGCTGCGCACTCTTCTGGCCCACCTTGGAGAATGCCACGCCCACCTGTTCAGCACGGCCGACTACAGCGGTGTGTGTGCCAGACTCACTGAACGCTCACCTGTTCTACCGAATAGGCTGCCACTCCACAAACACCTGCCTGTTTCACTGAGCACACGCGATCGCACAGAGAGCGTTTGCCGGCATGTTGCCAGGGCGGTTTTTTGAGGGCTTTGTGCCCGCCTGTTCGCAGGGCTGTACCCTCTGCACCTGGCCGTGAGGAAGGGAGGCGAACGCTGCCTGCGCCTCCTTGTGGAGGCCGGAGCCCAGGTCAACGCCGCGGAGCTGAAGAGCGGCTGCACTGCCCTGCACCTCGCTGTCAAGGAGAACCTATTTAAAGTGGCCTGTGGGCTCATCACTGAGGTACCTCCCCTGGCCCACAGAAGAGTAATCCCCCCGCTAAGGCTTTGTTTGAAAAGAGAACCAATGGATTCTGAAAAAAATGTCCCCAAAAAATGTCCCTAAAACAAAAAAATGTATGAAGTTTCCAAACCACAACTGGTGTTGTTTACTAATTACACCGCTTGCTGTGCCTGTTCGGGATTTTGAAAAGGATTCCATTTTTATTGTGCGAATTCCATTATGGCTTATTGTTCTTTGAATGGAGGAGTACTCTCGGACAATGCTGCTAGTTCAGCCAGGAAACACCCTTAATTCAAATTAGTAAAAGCGGTTGTTACCGCTCATTCAATGCCTTTAGGTAGGTTATGCCCTGCCTGTCCTGAGCATGACTCCTCCTCTCTCTCCAGCTGAAGGCGGACGTGAATGCGTGCACATTCGGAGGAAACACGCCTCTCCACTTGGCTGCCAGTCTGGGATCGCCCACGCTCTGCTCTATGCTGATCGCTGCAGGTGAGACTTACATCCACACACAAAAACGGAAGCCATATGCGGTGTGTGTGTGTGTGTGTGTGTGTGTGTGTGTGTGCGTGTGCGTGTGCGCGTGTGTGTGTTTGTGTGCGTGTGCGTGTGCGTGTGTGTGTGTGTGTGTGTCTCCGCATGGTACCAGTGTTCAGGCTTAGAGGTTTCAGTGTGCGGTATGTCTCAGCACAGTACCGGTGTTCAGGTCGCTACAGCTCACTGAGCACTTCTCCCTCCCCGCAGGAGCAAAGAAACACTTGGAAAATGACGAACCACTCTTCTTCAGCTCCTCCTCCTCGGATGAGGAGAGTGAAGAGGACGAGGAGGAGACAGAGGCCGTTAAGGAAGAGACTTACAGACAATCCTTGAAATCGTCTGATAGGACACCCACAAACCCTCGCAAGAGGCCAGCTGGAGGACACACGCCCTTCAACCTCGCTAAGTGCCAAAAGGTGAGATACGTCAGCCCTCTGCCTAATGCATTTTAATATGGGGAGAAGACAGCGACTTGTTGGGAGAACAATGCAGAATACAAGGTAAACCCACAACAAAATGCCTTTGGGCCTAAAGAAATAACCTAAAAACCAATCTGTTTCTATGTTACAGCCACAGACTGCTCTTCTAGCATTATTCATTGTGGAACTATTACTCAAGCAGTTCTTGTGCCTACCTTTCTATGTTCCTTCTAGCGTTCCTCCTGCCACCTGGGTAGAATTACCAGGACGTGACTTCACATTTCCCCTGATAGTTACTTAACGTAAATTGTAACAGCAATTTACTCTTTTTACGTCATGTTTTCCACTTTAGTTCAAACTCGCCAAGAACCAAATGCATCTAGTCAGAACACGAACCTTGATAAATTGAATCCGAAAAAGGTTAAACAATATCTGAAACGGTGCAGTATGCAAACATCAATATTTCCCCATTGTAAAACGGCCTGCGATGTTAAGATTTTTAAGTGCGTATTTTAACATGAGTGTGTTTTGAGTGCGTTAGGGCCTTGCACGCTGTGCTGGGGTAGGGCTGTGCGGTGTTGGCTTTACAGTGGCACACTCTCTCTCACCACAGGTGAGAATCCTGCTAGACAGCACACAACAACCCAGGCCCAGCAGGGACATGGCCCAGGCCAGTGGGAAGCAGGAGGAAGGTAAAGATCCACCTCTCTTGTCATAGCTGCGCCATGATGGTAGACTTTCACTGGAGTGGTTTCATATCCATAACTGTAGCTGAATGGCTCGTGCTGCTCTGATAGTTTACACCAGCTTTATGGACAAGTTACAGTATTTGTTATTTGATATAATTATGTATAATACAACAGCAATTCTCAACCTGTGGCCCATTCTAGGCTGCATGTGTAGCCCGCATTGGTAAATGGTTTGAGAACCAATTTTTTGAGGAATTTGGACTAAAAGATGAGCCAGATCAGTTCACTGCCTGTGTCGACCAAAGCTTGAATGGGATCACATACAGATAAGTCAGTCTACCGCTGGTTCTGCAGGTGTGGCCACGCCCCGGTGACGCGCACAGCGCCGGTCTACTGCTGGTTCTGTAGGTGTGGCCAGGCCCCGGGGACGCACACAGCGCCGGTCTACTGCTGGTTCTGCAGGTGTGGCCATGCCCCGGGGACGCACACAGCGCCGGTCTACTGCTGGTTCTGTAGGTGTGGCCACGTCCCGGTGACGCGCACAGCGCCGGTCTGCCGCTGGTTCTGTAGGTGTGGCCACGCCCCGGTGACGCACACAGCGCCGGTCTACTGCTGGTTCTGTAGGTGTGCCCACGCCCCGGTCTACCGCTGGTTCTGTAGGTGTGGCCAGGCCCCGGTGACGCGCACAGCGCCGGTCTGCCGCTGGTTCTGTAGGTGTGGCCAGGCCCCGGTGACGCACACAGCACCGGCCTACTGCTGGTTCTGTAGGTGTTGCCACGCCCCAGTGATGCGCACAGTGCCAGTCTACCGCTGGTTCTGTAGGTGTGGCCAGGCCCCGGTGACGCACACAGCGCTGGTCTACTGCTGGTTCTGTAGGTGTGGCCACGCCCCAGTGACGTGCACAGTGCCAGTCTACTGCTGGTTCTGTAGGTGTGGCCACGCCCCAGTGATGCGCACAGTGCCGGTCTACCGCTGGTTCTGTAGGTGTGGCCAGGCCCCGGTGATGCACACAGCGCTGGTCTACTGCTGGTTCTGTAGGTGTGGCCACACCCCGGTGACGCACACAGCGCCAGTCTACTGCTGGTTCTCACGCCTTCTTTTTCTCCCCTACAGGAAAGCACCAGCTGGACAGCGAGACACTCGGTCAGCTGTCGGGAGTCCTCAGCCAGGGAAACGTTCCCTGGCGAAAGCTGGCCGAGAAGCTAGGCATGCTCACACTGGCGGACTTGTACCACGAGTGCTCGTCGCCCTGTCTAAACCTGCTGGAGAACTACCAGGTGGGCCGACCGTTTCCTTCACTTACCCAGGTCTCTGCAGATGGTGCCAACCTCTGCCCTAGGGTTGCTTTTGTTCCCAAGTCACTAAGAACTGATGACATGAGTATTCTCCTCGCAGTCCTTGGCTCTCTGAATCTAAAGGAATCTAAAATGTCCAAGCAAGTTTGGGCACCCTAAAAAAATATAGCTATATAGATTCTCCCGCCCTGCGGGTGCTCGTTGTTCTGACCCTTGTTGTTATTCTGCCAGCTGGGCGGTGGCCAGGTGGAGGGGCTGGTGGAGGCCCTGGAATCGCTGGGCCTGAACGAGGGAGTGAGGCTGCTGAGGAGGACGGAGCCCTGGGACAAGGCACGGAGCACAGGTACTATAAGACCCCCGCCTAAGACCCTCGCCATTTCACTCCACCTCGGCAGGGTGCACGCCTTCACATAATTACACCATTAAACAGCCTTAAGGGCTTACAGTGGTTAAAGAGGGAAAGACAAGGGGTGACTTCTTAATCACACACGCACGATGTAACTGATGACAGATGTGTCAGGTATATAACGAAATGATCACATGGTGCACAATAATTGTGTCTCTGCGTATCAGATGCGACAGTGGACAGTGGCTTTGGAAGCCAGCTGGTAGAAGATTCGGAGGAAGTGGAGGTACAGCAGCCAGTGACGGCTAACCCTTGACCACTCCTTTAACGCGCCTGCCCCAACTGGACGAATGGCAGAGGGGGGCCAGCTCAGCTCACAGTCCGACCGGGACCGGTCCCTTAGTCCCTTTGCCCAACATTGACCGCAGAAACAACCTATTACACCACAGGCTTCCTCCGGCCCAGGGAACTCCATTAGGGCTCTACATCACCATGACAACTCGTCACTACCAGATGACATCATGGGAGGCACACACAGCTGGTATCTACTGAGCTCCAAGAAGTGGTTTAACATCTACAGGAAGGTGCTGGTCAAGAAGCAAAATCCTGAATATTTTGGGAAAAACTTGGTTGAGGACAAAAAATAGATAACAACTACCCCTGTTGCAAAAATGGTTCTCTTTCTGGTCTTGTGCACCCTTTGTTTGGGTTTTCTTTTTTTAAATGTACAGCTTCCTTTACTGCGTGTGGATGGTTTGTAATGTATGAAGATGTGTACGGACATTCAGGTGACAGTAAATACTATGGATGTATATTCTAAGTAAAATGTGGTTTAATTCAGCAATAAGCTCATAGTCAAGTTATTTTCCCCATGCAAACCACAATTATATATATGTGTGTGTGTGTGTATATATATATATAATTATATTATCTTTGGAAAATTTGGCATTCTACATAGTCTTTAGAGCCACACACCACACACTCTTAGCAGTACCAAAATTGTCTATTTACCCTGAGAAAAAACCTTTCTGATACATACCTCCAAGACGAAATACATACAAGCCATGTTTTTGCAAAGCAACGATTAATGCATTAACAATTCATTGCGTTTTCCTGTATACGGTGTAGGCTTTATAACCGAGAAATTTCATGTTCCGTGATTTTTTAAAACACGTTTATTGTTTCCACTCTGCCTCCAGAAAAAAGCTCATATACAAACAATGTACATTTACAGAGTTGAGATTTTTTTATGGACAGCTGACGAGCATACAACTAAAAGTAAGGTAAACAGTCCAGGTAAAAACATTTGAAATGTCACATTCTTAGAACACTGAAATGTAACCAAAGTCTACAGTTTTTGAGTGTATTTGTGTAATACTTGTATATAAAACGTCATAAATACAATTTAAATATTTTATTTTTTGATTCATATTAAGCAAGAAATTAACAGATGGAACAAAAAAACATCACTTTTCAGCATACACGCTACAGAAGATACAATCAAAGAATTCTATGTCCATGTCAATATAAAAGTGCTGATTTAGAGTGGGCTAAGAGTTGAAGATCATTTGTTTTCCTCAGCGGCAGAAATTGCTTATCTGCGTGAAAAGCACTCAGCTCGTGACCATATCAACCCTTGGCAAAGCGCGTACCCTTGGGTCACTGAGGACACAGTTGCGCAGTTGCTAGTTCGTTACAGGAAAGCGTCCCACACCTGACTCCAGCCTTCTGTCCACGAAATAGACAAGCGGGCAAGCAGGGGGGCTCTAAAGTTCAAATGAGCGTAGGAGCATAACGTATCGCTTAGCCTTCCCACTTTAGCAGCAGAATTTTGCAACGGATAGGATCTCTCAGATCTGACGCCCCGCTGTTAACAACTAGAATGCTCGGGGAAGCCGCTAATTTCCCACAAACGTATGCTCTGCGTCAGTGGTATCCAAAATATATGTTATTAAAGCTAGGTCACGAACTCCCTCGCCGCCCAAAAGTCTAATCGCCGGCGGCTTTCCAGCAACTGGACCAGAACGTAAAACGCCAGGTAGGAAATGCAACTAGTAGGAAAATGTAGAGTATACGTATCACATTCGTAGTCTGAATTTTTCAGAAATTAATCATACAAGAAATACCGTGCAGACGCATTTGATTGAGGCTCTCCTAGAAACTGCGAGTAGCAGAGATTTCGTGTTGGAAGGGACATTAACACCAACGTATATGGACACCTGTATCAACTTCCAGCCCACACAGCTCCTCGCAGACGTTACCCAAGTCATGCTTAAATACACAGCACTTCAAAAAGTCCAGATTTTACACGAGGCAAACGCTTCGATAAATAGACCCGGAGATAAAAAGCCAGGCCAGATGATGAAGAGTCAACAACCCCAGATAAACCAGGCTGCAGTGTTCTTCTTGCGGTTAAGCGGAGAAACGGCCTTCGTCCTTATACTAAACAATCATAGAACTTCAGTTGCATTCCTAAATATGACCCGAATGGAATGCTACAAAAGGAGAAATTTCCAGCATGCGTGAAGCTTGAGAACTTTCACGGCGCTGCGCACAGTTCGGATGTGGCCGTTTTGAACTTGGAATTGAAGAGCTCTCTCTGGTGGCATGATGCTGTAATTACTGCACGTATTTCGATCATGTACTGAGTATATCTGTGAGACACGGATACCTGTTCTAGTATATTTACAGAATCATATAATTTATTACAGGCACGAAGATCTCTAAATATATAGTATATATAGATACATATTTAACACTACAATTATTTCTAAATGGCCAGCAGTATCCTTCTTTGCCATTATTAATTTACAATTTTGCACTTCATTATTCAATACAAGTACTGACTTGTTTTGCACTTAGTGTCTCAGATAAACTGAACCGTCTTCAATGTGCACTCGAGAAAATGTTTCCTTTGTGTCTTTTGTCACATGGACAAAGTAATAACACCTCTTACAGACCGGAATTTCCAGTTTTAACTTAAAGGTAAAAAAACAAACAAACACATTCATAAATAAATTCTAACTATGACAGAAACAATGCTTAGAATCATGTGCAGGATACTGATGTGCAGATAAAGGTCGACAGAAGAACACCTATATAAAAAATTAACTGCATCTTTTAATGCTGTCAACACAATGGCCTGTTATCCACATGTGTTTAAAAGTGTACCACTGAAAGTCACCATGACTATAAAATTTCAGCCAATTTTAACCGCCAGTGGCTTTGATTGGTGGAGGCAAATACCTTCTGATGGACTTCTGGCATACGCTGGTGCCTTTATCATGAAATGTGAAGCATTGTTAGCATTCTGTGCCCATCTGATCACTGTAATTAATGTTAATTAATAGTTAAAGCTTTCAGTTAATTACTTACGCACACCTTTCACATGGCGAACGGGGCTGACCAAAGACATTCTGGTTCTTCTTGGGGAGTGTTTACTCAGGCAATAAAAATAAGACTTAGCTTTGTATGGCCTTGGAAATAAATAGATTATTTGAGGAAAAAAGCGCTCATAATAAATACATCCATTTAGCCAAAGAGCAACTTTTAGTTGCTTTTTTTTCACAGTAAAAGTGCTCCCGTAAAGCAGTCAACATTTATGAAAGCTAATCGGTCAAGACAAGGACCTCCAGCAACAGGAAACAATTCAATTTTTTTACGACAGAATCCCTTTTGTTGGGAATGGCCAACACACCTTACCATAAAAAAAGAAACATGGCTTCGCTCATGTTCAGTGCCATGCAAAAGTATTCCGAACCTTCTGACAGCTGTGACATTCTGTTAAAGCTTTCCGCCTGGACTTGAATCCTATTGAGAGTCAGTGGCAAGACTTGAAAAATTGCTGCCGACAAGCGATCCCCAATCAACCTTCAGACAATTTGCCAAGAAGAGAGAGAAAAAATAGCTTGATGCCGATTGGTGGAGACATATCCCAAAAGACTTGCAGTTATAATTGCTGCCCTAGGTGCTTCCACTAAGTATTGACTTGGGTCCAGACATTCATGCAGTTTACATAATTTTGATTTATCTCATATTTATCTTATCTCACCTTAAGAAATTGTCATGATTCCAGTTTGAAATAAAAATTATATAGTTTTAAATAATGTGCGGAAATCATTTTTAATTCATCGGAAGGGTCTGAATACAATTGCAAGGCACTGTGGTTTAGAGAAATGGTCCTGCCATATTAATGGAGAAACATAAGCTTAGTAGCAGAAAACGATGCGTGAACTGGATGGCAGAGCATAATGTTCGTAATGTGACCCAGAGAGAGAGCGTGTTGGAGGGCGTGGCCGTGACACATGCCGGAACCCCTAACCCTAACACTGACCCAGTCAGACCAGCTGCCAGAATGGTCACTCCTGTACGCGGTTGACCATTTTCCCCTCTTGAGAATGAGGAGCATCGCGGGCCGATGCCGTGGGTACCCCTGTTAGCGTCTCCGTTCCAGGTTTTGGGCCCTTGCAGTGAGTGGACAGCCCAGGTCTGTGCTGTTCTCACAGTAAAAGCTCAGGCCACAGAGCGGTCCCCCTGCCCAATGTGCTGCTGTCTTAAACCACGATTCTCTGTGTCTTGCTGACCACGATTCTCAAGCGGTTCGGGCCTGCTCCTGTTCGCGCCCAGAGGGGAGCATACAGTTGCCTTAACCAAACCTCTGGGGGACTAATGACAACAGGTTGTTCAGTTTTCAAATAGTTCCATTACTTGTGTTTTAACACTAACTCACACCTGTGTTTAAATAAATGATTCCCCCTGCCTGAACAGTGGAAGGAAGTGTTTAAATGACACTTGGAGATGGGACTGCAGGGGTAGGCATTTGAGAGAGCATATGAAATGGTATAAAGAAAACATAAAATTTCTACTTTCTAAATTAGTTTTAGCCTAAATGGTTTCTCTCCAGGGTGTCTCAGGCTGGAGATTGCTGGTCTCCAGGGTGTCTCAGGCTGGAGATTGCTGGTCTCCAGGGTATCATAACAGCACTATCCCCCATGGCCACTGGCCTCTCCATCACTTCTCCCTTTCCCATGCTCCCTTGCCCACGCCAGCAACCACGTCGGTCACATGACCACCAACCACTCCTCCTATCGGCAGAGAAGATCGAGGAGACAGGAGGGGGCCCCCCCCCCCACCTCCCACAGGGGATCTGAGCAAAATCTGGACAGGGAGATCTGAGCCCCCCCCCCGGCCACCCCGCTCCCACTGCTCACTGCTTGACGGCCTGCCGGTAGCTGTGCCTCTGGCCCTCGCTGCGCCGGCTGCCTTTGCTGACCTTGCCGGCGCTGGCCTGGCTGCTCTCCTGCTGCAGCGTGGGGCTGGACTGGGCGCGCTGCAGCCCGTTGTCGTCAAAGAGCAGCGACTCGAACAGAGACAGATCGTCCTCCCCACACCGGACCTTGGCCCGCAGCAGCATGGCATAGGTCCCGTAGCGGGTTTTCTTCAAAAGACAGAGAATTAAAGATGGGTCACCCTCCAGCCTCAGCATGTTTAGGGACAGGTATCAAACAAACGCAGCAACACTGAATGTGAGATAGGACTCTTTTTTCGACTAACCATTTGTCCTTTACGGACAGCAGTAATGGACTCTCACCTCAAACTCCAAATATTCCTCCCGTTGCCGGTGCTCTTCCAGCTCTCGACCTTTGAACTTGCGATCCTGAGGGTGTGAGCGCAGCTCCGTCAGCTCCGAGGAGGTGGCGCGGAAACGAGCCTCGTGGGAATGGACCTGCTCCTCCTGCCAACATAGAGCTCAGTCACCTCATCCGCACCGTGATCTGTCCCTGCTCAAAAAAAGGCCCATCACAGGCAGCAGGTAGTCTGCTTGGGTCCTTCCAAAGGACTGGGACTCAGGGAGAATTAGCCCTTCTATACCAGGAACTTGGCTGGTGGAACAGGCCCTAAATGGTACCTGGGATAGCTTGGTGGTGGAGCCTGGTAGCAGTGGTCGACTGAACCTCTTCTGGGACCCAATGGCTGCTGGAAAGGGTGGCGAGGAGAACATGGCGGCCACAGTGTTGATGCGTGTGATCCAGGACTGCATCTGTTCCGCGTTGCTGTGGGGAGACAGTGAGAACAAACTGCATGTGTCGCTGAACTGCTAATGACACGGCCACCCAAGCACAGTAATCCAATCCCAGGCGCAGCCGTTGGTGTCGCGCCACGCCTTGAGCAAGCATAGTTTCAATTAATTCTGCGGCCCTATAATCAGTGTTGCCAATTTAGCGATTTTTTTGCCACTAAAATATTGCAGCTTTCACATATTTTTAGCGACAAAATAATGTTCACAGGCAACAGGGTGGGCGTTGAGGACACTCACGGCGCCTGAAAGAGGAAGACCCTCCAGTCGGCGGTGCGGAGGTAGAAGACGTTGGGCCTTTTGCTGTAGTCGGACGCCCGCATGGCCAGGGAGTGGTGGATCGACACGGCGTTCTTCAGGTCCTCGTCCGATAGCTGCTTCTCTGGCCGGTACTCGCCCTGCAGAGAAATAAATATAAATATATAAATATACACATTTATATCCACAGGTGTTCAGCTGAAGGGCGCTCTTATCCAGAGCCAAAGTGGCTAACAGGGTAACATAAGCAAACATATTAAAAAATGATTACGTCAATGAGAGAGGCTAACGGAAAAGGTATATGCAATGGACAAACAGACACAGTGCACAGACGCTATCCACGTGAACCAAAAAGTGTTTCACCTAAGCAAGAATGGGTCCATGTTGTTTGTTAAACCTATTGAACCGACTTGGATGTTATCAAAACAGGTTGAAATGACAAATGGCAGCATTCTGTTCCTTTGCTTGAATAAAAATGGTTGAATAGATGGTGACTAGGCCAGCCAGCTTGCTTTAAATTGCTTGTACAGGTTGGTTGCTTTTGTCTTGGTCTCCTCATTTAGATGGTAAACAAAATAATTGACTATTGATTCTTTGCAGTGCCTACAGAGAAGTTACAACTCTGCTCGTGGTTTACCGGAGCTCGGGGTGTTTGAAGGGCAGAACTAAGGATAAAACAACCCAATTCCAATTATTCTGAAGAAAGATGACTTTTTTCATTGGTCAATCTGGACAGCAATACAACGCCATGGAGACCGCGTTAAAAGCTCCGTAGCTTTGTGCGGATGCATGCCAGAGAACAGACTGAGAGAAGCAGGGAACTGTGTCATCCAATTGCAAAGTCTGTGGGACCGGTCTCCTCTGGAGGAGAAATAGCTGGGAAAGGAAACATGATGATAATTTAAAAGGCAGAGCAATACTTCATTTTGACAACTCAAATGGTCTGCCTTACCTTTTGCAGGTAGAGGATGAGTCCCTTCAGTATAGCATAGAAGGTTTTCCATCCTCTCTTCCCTCGGGGAGCTGCGGAATGTAGATTAAACCACACCCTGACATTTAAGATTACAGTTTACTCTGATACTGACATGTATGGGATGGAGGAAAAAACCTTACATGTCCTTTCTGTTTAACCGTACTATAGCATATGGGGGGGGAGGATATGCTAGCAAGTTCCGATGTGTTTATGTCCATAACATCAAAACGTGTAATCAAAGATGACAGAAATCTTTTAAGTGAGAATGGTGGTAAGGTGCAAAACAAAAAGAAAAGTAAGGGGGGGTGGTACGTACTTTTCTTTCCGTCAGAATCGGCGTGGACCTTTCGGACTAGGAAGCCATTCTTGTATAGAAGAGCGCCTGGGTGTTGGGCTACGCCCACAAAGGGGTTTCCACTGCTGCCAATACGCTTCATGGTGTGGGAGGCGGAGTCAGTGCGGCCATCTGCCAATTCCGAGAAGGACTTGCGTAACTCCTCCTCGTCGCTGTGGAGACAGGGGAGTGCCGCATCCCACTTATATCCATCCCACTTCTTGCATAACCTTACTCATTCTTTGTGACACAATTTATCAATGAAGAATTGTTCCTCATTTTAAAACATTACTAATTAACTGGCTTTATAAATAAATAATAAAAAATTACAAACTGTAGAATTTGTTTTATTACAACCTTGAATCAGTCCATGTAATTCGATAGCAAACTAAAAACACACAAGATATGTAAAACCAATTGAGCCAGAACAACCATAGCAAAGACGCAGGTTAACTACGGAAGCTACTATCAATATATTTTTATATATTATTTATATATAAATATCTGAGCTATGTGTGCCCCCCCCCCCAATCTCCCAGCAGAGCTGCAGAAGAGGCCAGCGCAGCAACAAACAGCTCCTGCTGCTAATTAACCTGCCATTAACGAGATAGCTGCTCATTAGAGCAGGACTGGTACACTGCCACCCACCACCAGCCAGCTACAGCTGCACACACCTACAGGGGGACATCTTCTGTGTGATCCGCTGTTCCCTGCTCTCTCCTCAGCAGGGGTCTAGGAAGATAATACCCCAGGCTGTGATTCCTTGTGTCAAAGAAAAGATGAATTGAAAATGAAATGGCAAACAGCATCGCTGATAGCCTGGACCTTCACCACGGGACGGAAGCTCTCCGGGTGAAACTATCTCCCTTCAAGGGATGGCTTAAATCTGCTATTGTATGTCCCCAAGTGTGATGAAAACTGACTTGTCGAAGGTGAGCTGTGGCAGGGCCTGACATTGCCGAAGGAAAACATGTCTGAACCAGAGCTAATGGGCCTCTGGGACACAATGGCTGTCAGAAAAAAAAATCAGTTCTTATGTTCCAGCCAGACTCTTTGGTCCTAAATACAGAGGATTGTGTTATATAAACAGCGGTCCTTTCCAGCCTTCCACAACCACCTAATCTTCATACACTGTAAGCACAATGAATATGAAATGACCCTAAAGGTGTGTATAATTCCCCAATGAGTGTGTGCCCGTGTGTGTGTGTGTGTGGGGGTCTTTAACTGCAAACATCCAGGGTTAACCCTTGATGCGTTTGCAAAGGTTGTCGGAGTGAACTATTGAATACATTTAACATAGATCTAGCTTGTTGCCTGGTAACGGCTGGCCTTCCTAAAACCCACGCTGCTTCAAGTTATGGAGAGCAGAGAATATATTGGAGGGAACAGCTCAGAGAGGAAAGAGTGGAGAGAGTAACACAGAAAGGAAAGAGTGGAGAGAATAGCACAGAGAGGAAAGAGTGGAGAGAATAGCACAGAGTTGAGAGAATAGCACAGAGTGGAGAGAATAGCACAGAGAGGAAAGAGTGGAGAGAATAGCACAGAGAGGATAGAGTGGAGAGAATAGCACAGAGAGGAAAGAGTGGAGAGAATAGCACAGAGTGGAGAAAATAGCAAAGAGTGGAGAGAATAGCACAGAGAGGAAAGAGTGGAGAGAATAGCACAGGGTGGAGAGAATAGCACAGAGAGGAGAGAGTGGAGAGAATAGCACAGAGTTGAGAGAATGGCACAGAGTGGAGAGAATAGCACAGAGAGGAAAGAGTGGAGAGAATAGCACAGAGAGGATAGAGTGGAGAGAATAGCACAAAGAGGAGAGAGTGGAGAGAATAGCACAGAGAGGAAAGAGTGGAGAGAATAGCACAGAGAGGATAGAGTGGAGAGAATAGCACAAAGAGGAGAGAGTGGAGAGAATAGCACAGAGAGGAAAGAGTGGAGAGAATAGCACAGAGAGGATAGAGTGGAGAGAATAGCACAA
>JAOYSI010015374.1:0-38133 GCA_025775065.1 Hiodon alosoides | reverse complement strand
CCCCCCCCCCCCCCCCCCCCCCCCCCCCCCCCCCCCCCCCCCCCCCCCCCCCCCCCCCCCCCCCCCCCCCGCATAAACTTTGCCTCTGTGATGTTCCAAAGCCTTCAGTGGGCGGGTTTTGTGAAGTTTGTCAGATATGAAAGGTTAATCTGCTTATAAGGGAAATGATGATGCAGTGTGCGGTAAGCACATTTAATTTCAGGCAAAAGCACAGTCAGGGACACGCCGTTAAAGTGCCGGATTAAATTTCAATTACATTTGGGAAAGGTATTGAGAGATTAGCGACGGCTTAGGTTTGTCTATGGCGGATGCCAGACATTAGTCAGCGTTCTGAAATTGGCGGATATTCTACTCAAACAAGGGTACCGGATGACTAAATCTCCGCAAAGTGGACATCTGGAAACAGGACTGAACTGCCCCGAAATGTCACACAAATGTTCCAGATAGAATTGGCGGCGCGTGCCGTGCTGTTTCGCCTCCTGAGTATGTCGCTTCTCCCCCCCCCCACGCAGAGTAACCCCGCGAGCAAATTCACCATAGACGGTAACAGCGGGGTCCTTCGACTCAAACCCGGCGAAGCTCTTGATTACGAGAGGACCAGGATGCACTTTGTGACTGTGTTTGCCAAGGTGAGACAGCCTCGAGGAGGCGTTTCTCCTCCCTTTAATGCAGAGCACTGCTGCCCTTCTGTCTCAGCTCTGATTAGTTGAAGCACACAAAGTATCATTTACAAAAGCAACAGCACATTGGGCTGGGATCGCTTATCAACCCTATGGATAGGACAAGAAAGGCTACAGAGGCTACATATTAAATGTTATCGGTGAACAAAATTTACAGCGTGCATAATGATCAACCTCTTCACTAGCCAAACGTTCAATTGATAATGCTCATTGGATGGGATTGCCCTATAAAATGTTTGCAGCACGTACAATCCTAACAATGACAATACTTTCTTCTACCTGAGGATGGCGGTGGGAAATATAAGGGGAAGTACCTGGTGATGACATCCTCAAGTACCGTGACAATCAATGTGATTGACGTCCAGGACACTCCTCCTATCTTTATTGGCACGCCTTATTTTGGATATATTTATGAGGTGTCAATACCAGTAAGTATAAGAATGTTAAACATCTTGACACTGCATTATTCTAGATAATTCCTGGTATTGCTTTTTGATACTGAAAAAGCACCATTTGAGTATGTATTGTAATTGTTCATTCAGTACGGTTACATCCATCATTTTGCAATGGCTTAACTTGAAACCCTACCAAACTAATTATTGGCCAGGTTATCTTTTTTATTTTTAAATGTTATTTTTAGGATCCACTAAATCAATTTAATCATTTTAGTGGTTATAGGATTATAAACTCCAATGTAATTCATGTTTTTTCAGGGTTCTGAAATATTTACTGTTTATGCCAAAGATGGAGATCAAGCCAACCCCAATCCCATTCATTATTCAATTATTAACGGTGGGTGTAACGTTTAAAGCATAGCCTTCCCTGTGTTTCGTATCCTAATGTCATCGACTAGGATGTTTTTTTTTTCCATTCTTCGGTGTCTTGATATTGTGATTGATACAACGTGATCAACATAAACCACATCCTAAAACGCTAACCCCACACTGCACTGTAAATGATGTCTTCTGTGGGATTTAGTTTGGTAGTGGACGAAACCCACAGTATGTTAACCTACTTTGGGCAAGACTAAATTTATGATTACATTCATAATCTGAGGATTTCAGAAAATCCAATTTCAGAATGCTATCATATACATTTTAACCCCCACTAGGTGATTATTATTATTACTTTTTGCCTAAAAAGAAAATATTCCAATTTTTCTTCCATAAACGTGAGCCCACATGTAATCAGTATTATGCGCTACATTCATATGAATAAATCGTATTCTATTTCCCCCAGGCAGTGACGGTTTTTTCAGCATTAACAGCACAAGTGGATGCATCACTCTTCTTGTTTATCCTGTTCATCTTAAGCGGGAATTGTATGAACTCAAAGTCAAGGTAGGCTTTTTTTGACAGTTCCTGTTGCACTTGTAAGATTCTGCCCAAAAGAGCTGAAGGCATATTTTAGAATACAGTTGTTGTCATCGCCAATGCTGTTTGCGGGCTTTCCGGATACTTTTACCTTGCGCAGCTTTCAGTTTTACATTTGTATCCGAGTGGCAATATTTGCTGAGACTGTTCACGCAAATGGGTATTACAACCGTGCCCATTCTGGGGCTTTAACCCTGCAGTCTCGTGGTCTTAATTCTTGTTCCTGTTACCACTACAAAAGCTACTTCCTGCCTTTAAAACTTATATTTAGATTCAGTGTATAGTAAAGGGTTTTCTATCAAATGGATTCTAAGTGGACCTCAGAGAATCACAACTCTGTGCAACATTTTAATCACAACAACAGGCCTCGGAGCTGGGCGAGGATGATAAGCTTTTGGACTTCTCCATCACAACTGTCACCATCCGAGTCGAGGACCTGAACAACCACCCCCCTACCTTCTATGGTGATAATGGGCCGCAGAGCAAATTTGAGCTCACCATGTATGAGCACCCACCGGAAGGCGAAATCCTGAGGGGCTTAAAAATAACCGTCAACGACTCGGATCAGGTAAGTCTGCTGATGTGTCCTGACCAGTGATGATTTGTTCTATGAGGCTAGTGAGGCTAAGCCTCCCTAATTTCATTTTTGAATGTCATGAGATCTTCGTCCGTTCATTCCGATGCATAGCTATTGTTTTTGAAAAACAAACCGTTTCTCACCGAGCCAATCTGTACGTTTGATAACCGTGGATACGTTGAAAAACATCCACTCACGTGTTTATTTGACAATAGCCATGCCAAGAAGGATCACTTCTCCCTCCTTGAGGTTAGACTGTTGAATAACTCTGTCTTTGTCTATCAATATGCCACTCAGAATTTAAAAACCTAACAAAATGATTTGTAACTGTAATTTGTAGGCGCAAGGAAAGAAAATCAATGATAAAAAACAGCCATTGTGGTTCATTTAAACCACGGTTTAAACCGTTCGGTCGTGGTCGTGGTCGTGGTCGTGGTCGTGGTCGTGGTCGTGGTCGTGCTCGTGGATGTTGACGTTGACGTTGTCGTTGTCGTTGTCATTGTCATTGTCCAAAACAAATCTAAACTTTATTTAACAAGCGGACACTGACCTGGACATTTACAATATCTCACACCGACTGAGCATTGGTGACGGGGTTATAAGGGCAACAAAAAACAAAAAGTTGGGAGGTGCAGGGCGAATAAAAAGGGGTGATTGAAACCGTGCACATGGGTTTGTGGAATGGTAACTGAATGATTGGTTGAAAGGATCTTGAAGAAGTGACGGATAACAAAAGGGTGACGGTAAACTGTGACAGTTCTTTAATTCAAGTACTTTATACTTCATAAATTCTTAATCAGCAAAATCATAAAGTTACTTGTTTTGTACTATGGGATGCAGGAGAAGATTATTTAAGTAATACCAAAGAAAAACTTGATTTAGTAATACTAATTTTATATCTAGCCTTTTTAAGCCCTGGATGGGAGAACTGGCACGCTAGCTTTACCACGTGTTCGTGGCTAGCCAGTTAGCTAAGTAGCAAACGTTAGTAATTTTTTATTTGATTTTAGCTACCATAGTTCATTTGATGAGGTGTAAAAAGGTTGCTGCTAGTTTACAATAGTGAACAAAATGAATGTGTTTTAATGATTCTTGTTAATGTGTGTTCTTAAATTAAGTTCCTAACATTTTTGAGATGACATCAGAAACTTTCCTTCATTAAAATGTTTATTTTAAGCCTTCCTCAGTCACAATGGCAGGGGCGATGTGGAAATGGTATTCTCCTAATAATTTGTAAAAATTAAGCTTTTATAAACTACTCTGGAAATTCCTCAAATAATGCTTAACCCCATACAACAAAAAATACACCTAAACCTTATAGAACATAATATTCAAATTATTTACTATTTTTATCACCCTGCCTTTTTATGTATTACATAAGTATCTGTCCGTAAACATGTTAGTGTTTTGGTTTTATCATCTGATTATGCAATGATGCTCACATAGTAGTACCATGTTATGAATTATGCAATGGGGTAATACTTTCCTAAATTAAATCAAATTCAGGGCTTGCAGTTTTTAATGATGTTTATGTCATTGATCCCACAACAAAATAACACATAAATAAAAAAGTAATGGGCAACAGTAACTTTCACAGAGCAGATGTAAGTTGATTAAATTTAGATTAAATCCAGATTACTGCACATGGCTGCACATGGCACACAATCACTGGATTAGTTTGTTTTAATTTTATAATACACTTGAGAAAAAAAAACGTACAACCCCAGCATCCCACCTTTAAAGTAACTGGGTCTGATTTTTAAAAACTGTAAACTTAAACGCAGTAAATACCCCTAAAAATCGAATCATTGTGACAATTTTTTATCGCATAACTTGTGAATTATATTTTTGCACATGGTTCAAGAGAGTTGCTGAACATTACAACTGAAAAATGTGTACAATCCAAAAACTGTGGATGATTAAAACCCTATGAATATTTAATTAATTATTGCACTGTTTTTTCCTTATTGAATCTCTAAGTTAGTAAGCACATTATATTCATACTTAGCCGTATTTCGATATAATTTTTTATGTATTGATTTTTATGTACGTTCATAGGAATTAATCAGTACTGTGTAATTCTGTGTCTGTGGATTTTTTTTAACATATCCACGAGTATCAAATAACCAGATTGGCTCGGATTGGCTACGCATTAAAACATTAGCTCATCAGAATGAACAGACGAAGATCTCATAATTCGTATTTTCTTGTCCTTTTTTATTAACGTGTATATATAAATCTTTTGCAGGGGGCAAATGCTAAATTTAACCTAAGGCTGGTGGGACCAAGCCGTATACTCCGGGTTGTACCCCAGACTGTGCTTAATGAGGCTCAAGTCACTGTGATAGTGGAGGATTCTGCTGCCATTGACTATGAAAAGCATCCGTTTTTGACATTCAAGGTATGAGTATAAGCTTTTGGAATGTATTTTCTCTTGGAGCCTCCAGGGTCCTTGGTTTTGAATCCGACTCGGGTCACTGTCCGTGTGGGGCCCTCCCTGTGTTTAATCCAGTTTCCTCCAATGGTCGCAATGGTTCACAAAGCCGCTGTCTGCCAGCCATTCTGAAGCAGTTTATCAAGGGTGAACCAGCATGTGCAGCAGGCCCATGTGAGCCAGCCACACATGCCTCTCGTGTATGGTCATTTTCCTATCATTCAAAGTCGAAACCTTTTTCCAGCTCCTGGCTGTCGAGATTGACACCCCCGAGAGATTCAGCGCGACAGCCGACATCGTCATTCACCTCCTTGACACCAACGACAACATTCCGAAGTTTTCCTCTGATTTTTACATCGCCAGGATTGCTGAGAACTCGCCTGGTGGCTCCAACGTGGTGGCCATAACAGTAAATATTAAACAGTAAACATATTTATATCAGATAATTCAGGGAGAAAGCATGCTAAATAGGTTTTTCTTTACAATGCACCAATATTGGAACACACAGTAAATCTGTCAGCATCGGTTTATATTTTTTAACAAATCTGACATTACAATTTAATTGCTTAACAGACGCATTAATCCAAACCGATTTTCTATTTTTTTACATACATCCACTTACACACCAGGATATTTACTGGAGAAATTCAGGTTAAGTACTTTGTTCAAGGACAGAAGGAAAGGGGCTTGAACTGACAACCTTTCCGTTACAAGCCTATCACTTTAACCACAAACACACCACCAGTCACTTTTATTCTATTATGTAACATAAACATCCTGATTTGTCAGTGTTCAGCACGGTCGACTTTAGAGTTATTTTAATATGATAATAACTCGCCATTTCAGCTTTCTTTGACTTTTAAGCCCCAAACTCACAATTATAAAAATTTAAGGACGTTTAAGAGTAAGAGTAATGAATTTTTAAAAATGTTGTCAAATAAGTTGTAAACATATTTGTCATATTTGTGATAATCTAAATGATTATTAAAATCAATAAGTAATTTGAAAGACAAACAGCAATGTTTGCAGCATGTGTTAGAAGGTTTAAATATGAGTGTAGCTCACATAAAATTGGCATACAAGTAAAATCCATTAACGCATAGCACTAGGGATAATTATATTGGCCTAACAGAACAACCTGTCTCTCCGTTAGCCTTACTTGAGGCTAAATCCTCCACACACTTTTTAAGAGCAGTTGATTATCACAGGTTATCCCTGCACAATCCCAATCAGCAAATGAACTCTATAGTGATTACCTTGGTCCAGAGATAGATTAAAAGGTTGTTGTTTTTTTAGTGTGTTGAATCATGTGAAACTTTTGGTGTTGCCACATGACATTCTTTTTGTCATTTCCACAGGCAACAGATCCTGACTCTGGGCTTTGGGGTGAGGTCAAATACTCCATCCATGGATCTGGATCTGATCTGTGAGTAGAATGAAATCCCCAGGCCAATACCAATGATTACTTATTATGTCCGTAAATGTCAGACAAATCAGATGTCTCTCTGCTGTTGTTCATATAATACCCCAGAATAAACAGACAGCCATGCTTATAAATTTATTACCTAACAAGCTACAGGTGTCTTATTGGCTTCAGCAGAACATTCACTTGAAAACGTACACTGCAAGTCCGTTACAATGTGTGTTAAAACAGGCGCCGCTTTCTTACTGCTTTAGGTGGACTTCACCTGTTTGGAAGTTGGACTTTTGGTGGCTTTTAAAATGGTGTTGAGTGAGCTAAGCAGTCTTGATTACCCCCTTGATCGTTTCAATGTGAACAAAAACACGCAAACTTTGTTGGCGCAGGATCCATTGTTATCTTGCTCACCTGGCTCCTCAGCTGCCCAAACAGCTTACTTAAAGATGGTTCTGTCTAATCTTATAATTGGATTCGAGGAAAAAATAGACTCTGAGGGCTGTCGCACGCAAACGAGCCAATTACCTTGCAGTGTGACAGCTGGAGGTTGGAAGATTCTGGGGTTTTGGAAACCAAGGCAACATGGATATATGCAAATTTGTGCTCAGATCTCACCTCAAAGCAGGAGGCCAATTATAAATGTGTGGAAGTTCACAGATTCAAGACAACGTGTTGAATTTCACAGTCCTTAAGTTGTTAAAATGTAGAAAATACATGAAGATGCAGCCCTAGATGACGATCAAATATGCAATGGAACAATTTTAACATCCCAAAATTAGCTTATATTGACCAATTTAACATTTTCTCAAATCAAACGACTGATACGTTTTATAGATGATTTTACTCAAATATTTAGCTTGTCGAGCATATGCTACTAATAAACTCATTGCGGTTGACTCAACGAGATGATCGCTCCTCTGTGTATTTCAGGTTCCTCATTCACTCCTCATCAGGAATTATTTACACACAGCCTTGGGCGACCCTAGACGCCGAGGTGAAGTCCAAGTACAACTTCTATGTGAAGGCAGAGGATACAGAGGGGAAGTATAGTCTGGCTGAGGTCTTTGTCACTGTGTTGGACCTAAATGACCACCCCCCTGAGTTCAATGAGAACTTTGTGGAGAAGACCATGGTTATTGGTGCTCCTGTGAAAATAGAGGTTTGTGCACTTTGAAATAAACGGGGGTTTTTGTATTTTACAACTCTAACATCTCCCCGGCCTTACATTAGTCGAAAAGCTGACCTGTTTCCGTGTGCATTGGTGCTTTCAGGCAGTCGACGATGACGCGGAGGAGCCTAACAATGTCATCGAGTACTCCATCATGAACGCGGACCCAGACAACATTTTCGAGATTAACGCAGACACCGGCGAGATCAAGCTTAAGTCCTACATCAAATCCCTGGAGATAGTGCAGAACATCACGAAGCAGAAGGACTGCAAATGGTCTCTGGTAGTCCAGGCCCGAGACCGAGGCTCCCCGTCCTTCAGCACCACCGCCGTGGTGAACATCGACATCACAGAAGCGGTAAGGTGGAGCTGAATGGCTCAGATACTTCACCCCTCTTTAATTCCTCCATCACAAGGTGTGTCTGTAGTCCGTATCTGTGCAGAGGTTTCATTTCAGGAACAAGATGAAGTGGCACCAAACCATATATTTGTCATCCCAGTTGAATTAATACCATGAAGAAAGTTCAAATGAGTTTAATATAAGATTAACCGTAAACCATATTAGGCTGCGTTACCCAAGGGCCCGAAGACACCGTCTATAGGAAAAAAGTAGTTTGGTCATTATTCTCTGTATTACCATAATATTTTCTCAGTTTCTATTAACAATAACAATGCAACTGCAATTTTGTGTGATTATTTGAAAACAAATAACATTTTATGTGATAACAAATCCTGTAGGGCACAAACGACCTCACATAAAGTATAAACACACGTTTGTGACTGATTGCATGAGAAGAATAAACTTTTGTTGTTTTTAAAGTTGAATTGTTTACTAACATTAATACCCGAGTTGACAAACTCCTTGACGTTTAATTAATTTTGCTGCTGATGACTTTTACCACCATAGAGGTTTGACTCAGTTGCAGTCAGCAGAATGTTATATCCTGTATGTTGTATTGTGTTTCCAGATGAAAGCCAGAATAATGTCATACTTCTCGGGCCTCAGGAACAACCCACGGAGTGTTTTTGGAATTTGTTTCACCAGTATCGCCTCTGCGATTTCACTAACGGTCCTTATTTCCTCAATTGTATACTGTAAAAGTGTGAAAAGGTGCCAGATCCATCCGCAGGGCAGGATCAGGAAGGTCATCTGCAGACACAATCCATAAAATCTCACCATCAGTGAAGCATTTGCATTTATAGTTAAATCATGAGGAGAAACACTTGGCAGATTGTCTTTTGAGTACCAAACCTATAGTACATCTTTGTCTGTAAAAGAGTACAGGAACACAATTTGTAAGGACAAATTAATTATTTGAATTTCCAAATGACCCTCACTCAATTACATGTGATATGCTCAAACATCAAATATCACATCCTTTCATTTTAATTTTACATGATGAAATTTAACTAAAACTAATCTTAGAAACTTATATGGTGAGTATTTGAAAAAAAATATTTTTGTTGTTCTTGTTTAATTAACAGCATTAGACAATGTTTAGTCTTACAACTCACAAACCCAATTAATTACAATTTAAGAGTCATTTTCCCCAAGGTAGACCAAGGATCTGCCATGTGGAATCAATGTCTGTGACACCCAATCTACTATATAATGGCAGTTTCAATGAAATCTCACTAATAGTTGGTTTTTAGTAGTTTAAATGCAAATTTTATTCTGCTTGAGTTTGTCGGAAGTGTTCCATAAAATTATTTTTTCTGGATGTGCAACTGAAACTCAAAGCCCTTGTAATTATGTAGTGACACATTAAAAATTTGTGCACGGTAATAAAATACAGAAATCTGTCCACTAAAACGAGAACGCTATTCCAGTACATTTCAGTGCCAAATCACAATGGAAACGTCTGTCCGCTAACGTCTGTCCAACCGCACCACACTGCGAATGGTGAAAGCTTTGCTTTTCTTGTGTTTACTGATTCCTCGCATGATGACAATGGGTGTGTCTGAGAGCATGCTTTAAGATCGAACCCTGGTTGCATCACTCTGGGAGTACGTTGTGTTTAGACGTTCCTTTCCGTTGCATTTTTTGAAGCAGCCGATTTCAGTTCCATGGACATGATTTAAAAGTGTTCTGTTTGTGCTCTTTTACAGACTCAACTCAAGGGGCCCATGGCTGCCTTTTTAATGCAAAGTAGGGACAATCCATTGAAAGCCCTTGGCGTGGTCACGAGTATCATTGGTCTTTTGGTAGTTGTGACAGTCCTGATCTCTACGGCTATGTTTATGCGCAACACAAAGTCTAACAGGATAATGCCAGTCCGACGGATCATTAAGCGGAGGCCAAAAGACCCCCAGCCATGGACTTTCAGAATGCCGTTCAAGCGTCCCGACAACTCCAGCGACAAGTTCCTCGTCAAAGACCTCGAGGGCAACGGTGCGAACCTCAATGTAAACAACAACATCCGCCGCGCCCCCCCACCGCCGTCCCTCCGCGTGCCCCCACCTCCGCCCTGCAATCCTCGGCCCAGCGAGAGAGCAGTACCCACCGTCTCCGGCACAGTGGCATCCAAGGCCTCCAGAAAGTCGAGCAGGAACAAAGAGGACAACGTCAGCTCCGCGCTGGTCTCTGAGCTCAAAATGCGGCTGGAGCAGAAAATGATTGAGAACAACAAAGGATTCTATTAGCTCCCACTCGGTGTTTCTGTCGGGTTGTGGAGAGCATTAAGTCCCCATGCAGAAGATGTTTTATGGTGAAAAGGCATCGTTGGTCCTGCTGGTGATTAAAATGACTAACCTGAACGGTGAGGTCCCAGACAAGGTCCCACCTGAAAGTCTCTCTTTTTTGCCTACTACCTAAGCAATTGAAGGGAGTGTTGTCCATCTCCTGAAAAGCTGTTGACTTGAGGAAACTCAAAAAGGAATTCAACCCAATGGATCACATGATGAAAGTTTTCCACTGGATTGATAAAGTGTGTTTGTCATGCTTCATACATAAAATATTTATTTATTTACAAGCATTGACTGGCACTTTGTGTAGTTGAAACTTGATGTAATCGCTTTATAAAAATGAATTCAACGCATAAAAAAGAACAACTGAACTTGCCGCATCATATCACAGCATTCTGTCAAACGTGCAGAAATGCAGCTCATTTGTATTGCGCTCAAAGTGCTTAAATAATTATCTGAGCATTTTTAAAAACATATCAGAACTCAAAATCTAGTAAGAATATAATATAATGTACAGTTAATATCTTAGTTGTATTTTGCTGTTTGAAGACCATTAGAAATACTCACTAGGCACTATTAGCACTACATTTTCTGTGTAATCAAAGGATATCTGTTATATTTAGAACGTAAGCAGCCTCATCTTGCCGCCCGGATGACACTGTTGTTCAAATAGAAATATCTAAGAATCGGGGGCTGGCGTCTTACACTCCACCGCCATCTTCTGGATTATAGGACATTTAAGGACTAAGGGAACACAAACTATGTGGAAGCTTAAAAACGTTTTCTGACAGTTCTTTTCTGTATATAATGGAATGGTTGTTTTCTTTATGTGAGAACACATTGCACAATTTTACATTATTATAAAATGTTACATGTATAAAATTGAAGAGACTGTTTTGCTTTTAAATGTCTGTTCAAAAATCTTGGTAAAATAATGCATGTTTTGTCTTTTTAAAAATATTATAGTACTTTAAGAAACGGTGTAGGCTAATTCTAAATTAAAACGTAAGGAGACTCTGATCATTTAATCTTGTATTTCTATAAATTAGAGACAATTCAATAATGGCCCGCATATTGGATCTTGTCTTTAAAGTTTATCAAAGAGCTATAAGTAATAAGTTACTTGTACTACAGCGTGTCCAAGTGTCTGCTAGCTTTGACTGTCGTGAAAGACTGGCTCAGGCAAGACGGCTGAGTCATGAACTGAAATGTCTACATGCCAAATAAAACACTGATGTCAGTTCTTCAGTATGGTGTTTGTAAAAAGCTGTTTGAAAAGCAAATGTTAAATTTAAAAAATCAATGTCTAGATAGTGCATGCAGGTTCACTTTAATAAGACACACATCATTCTTTATTGACACATAACAAATTGTTTTGGTTTTCTTAAATAAAACAGGAACTTTATGGAATGTGTCATGTCTGATATCGTCAAAAGGGGCGTGGGGGGATCTGTACACTGCCAAACCTGATGCAGATTATTGTTAGTGCACACTGAACAAATGTTGGTGTAACATGCAGCTTGCCTGCAATAGAGTAGTATGTTCTCTCTATTGGTGGCCCGTATTAGCCTTCCAGGTGCAAACCTATTGTTTTTTAATAGAAAATGTACTGTTGCCCATTTTTATATGAACAAATAATTCAATGACATTGACAAAGTGCTAAAATGCTATATATAGATCTCGGCGGGTTTGATGCTTTTGGCTGCAGTCTGCCACTTGGCACACGTGAAAATGGTATACATTTGTGCAACCAATGCACCTTCCTAAAATAAACCATCCAGAAGCTTTTAATGTATCATTTAATGTATGCATTGTAAGCAATAGCCTTTAGGCTGATAAAAGCACCCTGACTCTTTCAATGCCACTCATTATGACGATTAAACCATGGCTCTCCTCGCTTGTCCTGGGTTGAACTTTGCACAACATTTAAAGGACACTAATGTAGCAGAGAAAGGGGGCTAATTTGGCTTTTATTTTAGATTTATTTTGCTTGTCTCAGAGCAACACAAACTGTGGATGAAGAACTGGTAGTTATAGATAATAAGCATAATAAATTGGATAAGGACATTGTAGTCTATATTAAAAATATTTTTAAATATTCGTATTATACCAGTAGTTACGTATATGCTGCATTTTTATTCAGAGAATAAAGTGAGCATGTTTTGTTTTATTTGTTCACTGTTTTGCTATGTTAATTTTTGATGCACATCACAAGTATATATGCAGAATTTTAGGTGTACTGAATTGAGTGACCTTAGTATTGTCTCACAACATAAGCATAAAACAAACAAAATGCGTCTCACCGTAGAAATGACAGTATTGTGTTTGCAGTAATCATTTTGATAAATAAATTACTTGCCCGGTCTTGCTTTTAATTCTTGTCAAATTATGTCAATAAAGAAAAGCAGGCTCAAACTGTGAATCTGCTCGTGGTTGTTTCATGTTTCTGAGAGAAAAATTATTTGTCTTGAATGCCATAACCAACTTTAATATTGTTGAAAATAGGGGATATTTTCCCCTTTAAGTAAGTGCTTGCCCCTTATCCATCACCAAGCATCAAGAGACCACAATTGTCTAAAATACTCTTTTCATTACAACGCATGTTTCATGCCCAAATGTAGACAGTTCATTATTATTTGTTTACTAATTTATTTATACTTGCAGCATGAATTAACAGCAACCCGGACAGAATGGGGAGTGTACTCTTTCAATTCCAGCATAAAATGTGATGTAAACACCTTTCAAATGTTTCAAATGATGTTCCTTGTGATGTCACAGCTGTGGTATTTAAATGTGCCCTTTGAATCTGTGTTGCATTTGCATTGGTCTGACTGCATTCAGTATCAAAAATAAACTTTAATGCATAAATGCTAATTTCTTGTTCTCCTTTTATGAACAAACATTTGAAAAGAGTTTATGAAATCTCCATGAATACACATGTTCATCTAGCCAGCACATTTATGACCTTCTAATGGATGAAACACTTACATGTATGGCACTCTGTTGTACACATGTTGTACTAGAAACACAGGCTCTGGTGACCCTCATCAGGATAAGTGGTTTTGAAGATGGATGGATGGAATATAATAAACTGTATTAAACTATGTTTTCACAATCATAATGCATTTGAAACATACATATTCTGTTGTTCTGTTAGCTATTTATCTAATGAGAGAAAACATATATATGTCATATATCTGTATACAGATTTTATATCTGTGGATTATTTGATTTAGTAATTTGTATTTAAGCCAGGTTGGATTTCAGAGTCTGTAAGGCCATCATCCTGTCTGTTTCTACTTTATTCCTAAGAAAAACATGTTTGCACACAACACAAAAAGTCCTAAAATAACACATTTATTTTTTTAACAAATATTCAAATACATACAGTTTTCCTTCTCCAAGGTATTTTGAAGAAAGGCCTTTTACACTTGAAATGATAGCTAAAGATTAACCCACATTTTCTGTACTCGTAAAGTTAAAAGTCATGTAAAGTTTTAACGTAATGCTTTCCCTTTAAACACATACGATTTAATCGTAGAATGAACGTATTCGAACTATGTAACATTTGGCTATGAATCTTCTATTAATGTAATTCCTTCTCCCCGTCTATTACATTGAGTTAATACAGCTCAGCAGCGTTCCTTTGGTCACCCTTAGCTTTCTGCATTTTGTCTTCCGACCTCCTCCTCATCCTCTTCTCCTCATTGGAGTCCTTGCAAAGGCCCTCATCGCTGCTGGCCTGAAGGCTGTCAAAAGTGCCCTGTCTTTCTCCCGGCTTCAGGTCCTTCTGAGCGCGCCGCCGCCTCTTGCACAGCTCGGTGCACTGGTCGAAGCAGCGGAACCGGGTCTCGGTGGTGCAGGCGTACATGCCGGCAGGCACGGCCAGCACCATGGCGCAGACGATGACTATGATGTGAATGAGCTTCTCCCTCTGCTCCAGCTCGCTGATGTCGCTTCCTGTCATGAACATGATGCACTGACCACTCCTGGGCGCCTGGTTCTTCAGTGTCACACAAACCTCGTACTTAGTGACCGGCATCAAGTCACCGACTGAGTAGCTGTTGATCCCGGGCCCAATGTAGATTATCTCTTTCTTGGCGGCGTCAAATCTGCCAAAGTGTATGGTGTACCAGGTCTCCGCTGGGTTCTCTGTCACCGCATACCACTCAAGGGTGATGCCATAAACCGTCTGCTTGGCAATGCGAATGTCTATGTAGACGTTTTCCTCTGCCGACACCAAGGGGAAGCTAGGTGACAGCAGTGGCGATGATGCATTGATAGAGCTGATGTTCACCAAGATGCTAATGGATGAGTTTCCAATAAAGTTGTTAGCAGTGCAGGTGTAGACACCCCTGTCAGCCAGATGCAGGGAGGGAATCGCTAGCTCTGACTTGACGGTGTCTTCATCCACCCGTGTCAGTGTCTCTGGAGTCGGGGGATATCAAACAGACACAAATTTGTTACCTGTCATCTCAAAGTAAACAGCTGAGAAAACTGTCAGAAGTAAATTTACTCTTGTGCAGATACGTACTAAAAGTTACCCTTTATGACACAATACCCAAAGTGGCACTAAAGTTTAGTTTTGGTTAATTTTAGGGCCAAATCATTGTGTTCATGAGATATATTCCACATTTTTTCGCCATATAGGAACATGTGTTCAATGTTTCATTAAAAACATTAAAAGAGCTCAGTGACAGGGGACATAATTTATTCTGCATTTATTCAGGAGACTTCTAAGTATCAAAAGAGAGAGAATAATTCCACTGCTTATCTAAGACTATTCAGAATGGTACTATGGAATAATTCTGAAAAGTTATAATCCCTCTAAATATTACACAAATTCCCTTTCTCACAGACAATACTCATTGAATTCTCAGTAAATTTTTATTTAGTTCCACAATTAGTTAAAAAAACTTTTGGCAGTTTGTGCCAACGCAGAAAAAAATCTAATTTAGAGAGCAATACATTACATTACATTCATGGTGATGCACTGTATGTTAAAAGTTAATAAAACAAGACTAAACCTTACCAGTAAATCCTCGTATAATCTTTAGACCATATGTCCACAGTACTGCTGGCTCGGGCCTCGCTTTAATTAGGCACATGAGTGTAACATTAAGTCCCAGGGGATGAGTGATGTTTGTTATCGGGGCAGTGGCCACTGGCTTCATGCAAACCTTTAACTGGACTTCATGAAAAAACTTGCCAGTCCTGAGACCCGGACCTGAACAGCTTAAGTATGAGTTCATCAAAATGATAGGTGGGCTGACAGATTTGATGAACTCCACAAAACCCCTGAGACGGCAGTCGCACAGCCATGGGTTGTCATGCAGCGCTAAAACAACGTTAGCCACGCTCTCCTCTCTCCTTCCAAATTTATCCTGTGTGTGGTAGAGGGGCCAATTCAGGAAGACATCCCTCGATATAACAGTAAGCTTATTGAAGGATAAGTCTAAGTAGGTCAGGCCTGACAAGTGTCTCAGTGCGTTTTCTGGAAGAACATCTAGTCGGTTGTGTTTCAAGTCCAAAATCCTTAAATTCAGTGTATCCTGAAACGCTGTCCATGGTACCGAACTCAGTTTGTTCCCCTGCAATCTAAGTTCTGTCAAATTATTTAATCCCTCCAGGCTTTTTATGTTCATGACTGTGATTTCATTAAAATTCAGCCAAAGGGACTCCAAGGCACTGACTTTAAAGAACGATCCACGGGGTATTTCGGTAAGGTGTGAATTTTCAATTCGAATTTTTATGAAATCGTTTGGGATGTTTTCTGGAATTCTTCTTAAGGCGGTGTCCATACAAAGCAATGACCTAGAAATAAAGTTAGTAAAGCAATTCAAAACAAAATTCTGGATTTTATCAGGAATGCACACACAAGAGTAATGCAACGGCAAATACACAGCACACATAGGCGGAGACAAAATCACAACTTTGACAACCTGCTATTCGCATGATATAAAGTTGTATTAGTCATTTTAATTCAAATTATAAGTATTTCATTTTTTTCTACTCATATAAAGAAAGGCTATAAAATACAGTTTTGATTTTGTCCCAGCTATAGCTAATTTATCTGAAAGTGATTCTGTCTCCAAAAGATTTCTATTATGTTATGCTAGTGATCCTTGCCTATCTTTAAAAACAAATGACTTACATGAGATATACATACAATTATAACGGAAAAGTAAATAACTTAAAATTGACTTTGATCGATTAAAACTGCGAAGACACTGATTTGTGATTCCGCATAAACAGTACCATAACCCACTGACACAGTAAGACCTAAGTAAGGCATTGCTCACCCACGCTATTGTATTCGTTTTTACATTATGTATAAAAGCCATTTCAACTTACCTCCCCAACCCGTCATTTGTGCAAGAGCAACCCGGCAAGCAGTACGAAGAAACTGAATTTACCTGACCAAAAACTAAAGCTATGATAAATACAATACAAACAGCATCCATATTAATTTAAAATAAATGCATGTGAGGCATTTGAACAGAACATGTCCACGGCGGGCTCAGTCTGGTAAAGCTTATTAACAGTAATCTTACTTGACGCAATTCTTAAGACAGCGGAAGTTGGTATTTTTAGTACTGAAGTTTTCATAGAAGAGCATCGCTCCAGTTCATTAATTATTTTAAACGTTGATATCATGTTATAGGCAATTTCGGTTCATTCATTATATACAGTCATCATTTTAAGTAATTTGTGTGGTACACGGCCCTACTTAAATCAAATCAATTGAAAATACACTTCAACATAATAACAACCTTTTACGTTATTATTTTAACTTGAACTGAACTAAAGAAAATCTTCTCAAACGAATGTTAGCAAGGTGCAAGCATTAGCTTTCACTTAATGGTCTTCAACCGCCTTTGTTTGTGGGTCTGGTTGCGCCTCAAGGGGTTACTGGCTAGTCTTCTGTGTAAAACAAACAGGTAAGTCAACCATCGGAAGTGTAGTTAAACTCACGTGCAGACTAACTCCTCAAAAACAGAATAAAAAATGGCTGAATTGTAAAGTTACCTGTTATAGAATTGGAGGACACCCTAGGCTGAGTGCTTTAATTGCAAGAGCACAATAAGTTTGTTGAAGATATATTATACTTACAAAAATTCTTATTCATTATTAATTAATTAAAGCTATTAAATACTGCTATGTGAAGTGCAATTCGCTGGTTGCCAAATATTTAATTTTGCCTGACTAATACAGACATAATCAGAACTTTGACCAATCGAACTTTAGCCACTGCTGACCAAAAAGGACACAAAGGCTTGTCTCACATTTGCCAAAAAAACATCTTGATGATCCCTGAGATATCCTAATATAGTTATATCCTAAATAACTTTAGCTTGTTTAAAACAACAGGGACTTCAGAGATATTTACCTCAGATACAACATCTTGAAAATTTAGTCTAAAATGATAAAACTACTATCACCCCCTTTCCTTAAAATAAAAATGTGAAGGTTTAAGTTAAGCCTACGTAACTTAACGTACAGACAGAAGAAATGCTCCACTCCTTCCAAAAAAAATAAATAAATAAAAAGGAGGAAATAAAAAATGCAGTTTTAAAATGATGATTTTATTTATTAAGGGAAAAAAGTTATCCAAACCTACCAGGCTCTATGTGAAAAAGTAATTGCCCTACCTTGTGAAATCATGAATGAACTGAGATTAACCACATTTTTTGGAAAGCTGAGTTAAATTTTATTAGCCACACCCAGGCCTGATTACTGCCAGACCTGTTGAATCAAGAAATCACTTAAATAGAACCTGTCTGGCAAAGTGAAGTAGGCTAAAAGATCTCAAAAAGCAGCACATCATGCCTCGATCTAAAGAAATTCAAGAACAGATGAGAATCAAAGTCATTGACATGTATCAGTCTGGAAAGGGTTACAAAGCCATTTGTACCACGCTGAGAGCCATTATCCACAAATGGAGAAAACTTGGAACAGTGGTGAACCTTCCCAAAATTACTCTAAGAGCGCATCGACGACTCATCCAGGAGGTCATAAAAGAACCCAGAACAACATCTAAAGAACTGCAGGTCTCACTTGCCTGAGTTAAGGTCAGTGTTCATGATTCAACAATAAGAAAAAGACTGGACAAAAATGGCATCCATGGGAGAGTTCCAAGGCGAAAGCCACTGCTGACCAAAAAGGACACAGGCTCGTCTCACATTTGCCAAAAAAACATCTTGATGATCCCATCCCAGAATACTCGCCCTTCACACCAGCAAGTCCACCTCTGAATGGCTCAGAAAAACCAAAATAAAGGTTTTGGAGTGGCCTAGTCAAAGTCCGGATTGAGATGGATTAAATCCGATTGAGATGCTGTGGCATGACCTTAAACAGGCCGTTCATGCTCGAAAACCCTCCAATGTGGCTGAATTAAAACAATTCTGCAAAGAAGACTTGGCCAAAATTCCTCCACAGCGATGTGAAAGACTCATTGCCAGTAATCACAATCGCTTGATTGCAGATGTTGCCGCCAAGGGTGGCACAACCAGTTATTCGGTTTAGGCGGAAATTACTTTTTCACATAGGGCCAGGTAGGTTTGGATAGCTTTTTTCCCTTAATCAATGAAATCATCATTTAAACACTGCATTTTGCATACCCTCTGGTTATCTTTGTCTAATATTAAAATTTGTTTGATGATCTGTAACATTTAAGTGTGACAAATGTGCAAAAAACTAAGAAATCAGGAAGGGGCAAATACTTTTTCATGGCACTGTATGTACATTTTCTACAACACAGCAACCACTATATGGAAAAAAAATGTTTATTTTTAATACATTTAAACAACCACATATCTCAGTAACAAATACATACAATGTACAATATTTACAATGTTTTGAAATTTTATAATCATAAGTCATTAAACCTGACACGTGAACAACAACTATATCAACAAGAAAAAGAAAGAATTTATTTGTACATAAGTTTTTTTTTTTTATAAGAAATGAAATACAATATACAATATGTACAGTGTTTGCATATAAGTTTAAATCAGAGGTAATTTTACCTGGCACATTATCTTAACGGTACTGTAATATGTAGAAATGAACAGCGAAGGTACACATAATTCTGTGTGTACAAATCCATCCAGCCTTGATTTTATGTATTACCAAGCACATTTCTTATCGCACTCAATGCTGAAATCTAATTTTCTTGAAAATTCCCTTCCAAAGGGTTCTCACACATTGTTTTAATAAAACAAATCAGCAAATTTACAAATATATTTTTAAACTATGTATATATTGATAAATATATTTTCAAAATATCCATAAGAAATAGAAAATAGTGTTTTCCATGCATTGACAAATTACAATGAAAAGTAAGAATGATGTCCCTTTTTCATAATTCACTGAATCAGTGTTCATTAAAAAGCCAACGGTGTTCCAAAAAAGCCTTTTAAAGCAGCATAATAAGAAGTATTAACATTAAGCCTTTAAAATGTACGCATGTCCACCATGGCCAGGAATACCACGAACGAGCGAAATGTTTTTTTGCAAAGAAACGAATTTAGCACTTCTCCAATGTTGTGTCTAAGTCCTCTTCTGCAGCCGCATCCCTGGTCTTCAGAGCTTCCACGAAGCTGAGCGAGCATGCAGACTGCACGCACGCTGAATAAATAAATAAAATCGAGGTCCTGCAAATTGTCAGCAGAAGTATTCGTTTGGCTGTCCCTCAGTTCTGGCAGTGGCCTCCGAATCCACACTTGACCTGGCCGAGAGAAGTCTGTTGGACTCGTCCGGGTTCAGCTTTGTTAGGTATTCACCCTCCAGACCCTTGGCCTTCGTCCCTGGAGACAAGGTCTCAAATGTGACATAGGAGTCCTGGATGTCTTTTGACTTTCTCCCCAGCAGCTTTTGCAAGCGCCTCTTCAGCGCCCCACAGCAGACAATCAGAGTCAGAGGGACTGCTATCACGCATGCTACCGTGATCACGACCACATTAATGAGCTTTTGGGTCCCACTGGCACTGGCAGCCTCATCTGTTGAGAAGATTACGCACTGCTCTTTTTTCGGGATGAGTCCCTTGACACACACGCAGGCAATGTACTTTGTCTTTGGCACCAGTCCCTCAATGGTGATTCTGTTCTTTCCCGGGCTCACGTTTATTCTGCGCATGTCTCTCTCGCCGAAGATGGCATAAAGCACGCTGAACGACGTGGTGTTTTTGGCCGTGGGGGCCCTCCAGTTCAGCGAAACCGTGTGGTCGGTGTCCCCAATCACCTTCACCGACCTTACAACCCTCCTCTCTGGGTCCTGCTGCTGGGAGGAAGCGTTAGCCGCGAGATTGCTCAGAACAGTCTTCTCCGCCTCCAGCAGGCTGGCAGGGGTGGCTGTTTGTTCCTCGCTGTCAGAGATGCTGTAGCTCTCGATATTTGCGTACGGTCCAGTGTAACCTAGTGGTTCCATGTTAGGCCCGCCATCAGTGGTTGCTGGCGCTATATACCTTGCCACAAGTTTTTCCTGATAGGCAGCCTTTCCCATTCCATTTGTTTTCTTTCCTCTAGATCTTTTCTGGTTGCCAGTTTGATTATCTGATTTGATTCCTTCTGTTATGACCAGTGAAATGATGGCATCTGCAGTCCCAATAAAGTTTGTTGCTTGGCAGATGTATTTCCCAGAGTCGCGATATGAAACAGCTGGTACACTCAAAATGGACCAAATTATGCCCTCCTTCGAAACCTCTTGCTGAACTGAAGGGAAAATTAACAGAAAAAGAAGTGATGTAATTGAGCAAATTTCAGTTTTGTCAAACAGCATCAAGGTGATCACAGATGCCTAAAATGAAGCACATTCAAGCTAATGTTTAATATTGTCATTCTGCAGAACTTTCAAATGGTCTAGTAAACGGTGCTGACTCACCTGTCCCATTCATTGGCTTTGCATCTGCTCTCCGCCACGTCAGGTCTGGGATGGGGACCCCGAGGGTCCCGCAGCGAAGCAGGACGTTGTTGCCCACGGCGCTCTTGACACGGGCCACAGCAGTGTGGACCCTGGGCCCCTGACACCTCCGTAGCTCAGCATCACTGAACAGCACCCCAGAGAGGCTCTCTGGGTCAGCACACCTCAGCCTGGTGTCTATGAAAGCCACAGATGAGGAAGGAGACTTCAGAAGCTGGACCAGGTCATATAGCCGGCAGTCACAAACCCAGGGATTGTCGTGAAGACCTACAGACAAAAAAAAAAATATTTACAGAAATATTTACAACCGATTAAATTAACAAACATTTAACATTCCTTCCTTCTTTCAGTACTGATAAGTGGATTTTATATACATATATCCATTTAATGCAGAAAGAATATTTCATACGATAACACAATTTAATCCTAATTCACATATAGCTAAGAACTAAGAGTTTAATCACTATATATTAAAGAGCCAACCCTTACCTAGAATCATTTTGGACATTTCAACATCTTGAGCAGGTTTTACGGTTAACCATGTTGAGAGAACTTCGGAAGGAACTGTTGTAAGGTCATTGCTAGATAGATCCAAGTATGTTAAGTTTTTGATGTAAATCGTCGCCTCAGTTGGGATTGACGTGATTTTGTTATTGTGTAGATCAAGAAGTCGAAGGCTGGGCATGTCAGAGAGAGATTCCCATGGGAAGGAGGTTAGGGAATTGCCATCCAGTCTAAGTTCTTCAAGGTTGTACAAACCATGGAAACTGTCTGTATTTAACGAGGACAAGGAATTGAAAGACATCCACAGAAACTCCAGACTGTTGAGATAACGAAATGTCTCGCTTGAGATCTTCTTGATTGCAGTCTTCTCAATCCGAAGCTTAGATGTGTCTAATGGAAAATTAGCAGGAACCACGGAGATATCCGGGTCGTTGCAAATAACGCTTCTAGAATAAAAAAAGACATGGCTTAGTGTAAATTCAACAGAATAATAAAAAATGAAATTTATTTCATTGATTCGATTATCAATCCACTGTGGTAACAAAAACATCTTATAATTACACTATTTGTAGATAATAACTGCAAAATAATAAATAATATTCAGGAAGGACATACAGCAAAGCCCAGTACAATGTTCTTTTCATATTAATTTATTGAAGCAAAGTCTCTTTAAAAAAAAACACACACACATTACTGCCCTTCAGTTCAGTAGTAAGCAATTTTTACAGTAACAGAAAAATAAATTAGATTTTAGAGAATTCCCCTGTTAATCCTTTACTAAATAAAAACAGGCGAAAATATTTTGTATGTGGGCCAAATGTTGTTTAAAATAATAATAATATAATAATAATAATAATAATAATAATAATAATAATAATAATAATAATAATAATAATAATAATAATAATAATAATAATTTTACGTACCTGGCCTTCGATCCATCACTTAGTTTATGAAAAAAACAACTACACTGCGACGGACAACTCCACACCAGAGGAAGACAAGCAACTGTCAAGCAGATAAACAAACTAAATATGCGAAACATTTTTCGTCCTAGCTATACTGCTACTCTAGTAAAATATGGAATGACTGTTGGTATCATTTATCGGAACGTCAGAATCATAGCGTCGTGTTGCTGCCTCGCCGTTTCATAGTGATCTGACTGCTCCGAATCCCCAGATAAAAGGGATAGACAGGGATTAGTGAAAGGACTTGAGTTATTTTCATTTACACGCTTATTGCTTCCTGGAATCTAACAGGCTATGTGGTCGTCGCATGTTTATATACAGAGAATCTACTTCCGAATAGTTTATTGGAGGGATCATTTTAGTCAGTAAAAGGAGAACCACTTGGCTCGCTCTCGCCAAAATAGGTAATTAAATCAGGCATTCCTGACTATTTAATGAAGGGCACAAAGCTTACCTACGCATGGCGCATGAGATCAATTTGCAGTTACCTCGAGAGAATATTGGACTACGGTTTTGAAACCTCATAAAACAACTGCGTGTGCATCTCGGAAACCACATTTCATTAAATTGGCCCTAATCAAATACAGGCACGACGGTCAGCTTTAGAAGCTTGTAAAACTCAAATTACATCTATGGAAGTAAGACAAAAGGACTGGTAAAATACATTTTGCAGTATTACAAATAAGTTATAAATAGTGTTTCAATTTAAGATGTTACCAATGTTTTGGTAACTTATGCTAGAAATTCCGAAATGAATATAAAATATATTAATAATTTGTAATATGCTGAAATTGTACGTAATGCTACCATGAATCCGTTACGACAAATATATTTTCATTTTAAATAAATGATATTATTAACCCTCCTCCTATGTTCCTAAAAGGCGGAAAATGCTCAGCTGCTTGAGGACGTTGGTGATTATAATCGACTCGTGTTCCTTCAAATGTGCAATACTGAGCAATACTAAACAAAACCGAGGTTTGTACTTGTACTTGTAATTTGGGTTTAAAGATGTGTATATTAATCAAACTGGAATTTGTATTGCTACTTTTCATAAAATTGGTTAAATGGGGGAAAAGAAACACTTTAGAGGCTTTTTATTACATCATTTTATGTTAATTAAAAAATAGTATGTCACGCGTCAGCTAGGCAGTTATCCAACATTACTTATATTTAGCTGCCGTTACATAAGATGAACGCATGCCATTAAGTAAGATTGTCAGTAGGCCGTTTTAACTTCATCCGTTCGTTTGCCTATGTTAAATGTATTATTAATTCAACCAATTGTGTCCATCAGCCACATAATAACTTTTAGCGCGTTTGTCTCACAGTTGTTTGACTGTATACATTTATTTAATGGTAAAATGACATTGGTGTCTACAGCTGACGGCACTGGATAAGTGGTTTAGAGTCAAAAAGGTTTGGAGCCTCAATCCGCGAGAAGAGCAAAGCGCAGGGAACGAGTTTTGCAAGGAATTAATCATCGTTTGTTAACAGACGTCACCAGGTGATTCCTAGCTAGCTAGTAAATTTCAACCTTGTATACAACCATGCATAACGAATTAACATTGTATAGCCTGCTGTATTAACAATGTTATAACTATAAAATACTAGTACTTGGTATTATATATATATATATATGGATCAATTAATGGCATACAATTAAACCATCATAATACATATCTAAAATAGTTACAGGTAACGGCTTCCCTTTTGTTTTATATGGAATTTCTCAGGAGCCTGGAAGCAGTCCGCAGATGTTTTAACGAGTGCGCGTGCGCAAACGAGCACTCGGAGACCGCAGCAATACTGGATCGAGATAGGGGCCGCCATCTTAATTTAACATCGTAAGGGACGTATATGATTTAAGTACACATATATATTTTGCTCGGATCCGTGAGATACGTAAAGGCTTGGATTCACAACCACTAGAACCGACTAATATAATAATGAGAGACCAATTCTCACGCTGGGAACTAGTGTTGAGTTTCCCAATAATATTTGTAGTAGAAAAAGTGATTAACCTTTAACACCCAGTTCTCTCTCTGTTTTCCCTGGTCTGCCCAACAAAGGGTACAGTTCAGCAGATTGTCATTTTAAAGCCTGAGTTGTTATGTAAAAATTATACTTACTAAAAACCCAACAGTTGTAGGTTTGAGATAAAACTGTTTAGAGGATCTCATCAAAACAAGACCTGCACACTTTCCATCACTTCAAATCCAGTTATTAAAATCAAGGTTCAGTTTTAAATATTAAGAACTACACAAAAACCCATTGAAATATAACATTTGGCGGTTTAGATATATCTACTCATGTTTTTCAGTGTACACCAAAGTTTATATATATATGAAAAAAACAATAAATGGTATGATATAAGCGTGCATATATATATATGTTTTTTTTTTCTTAAGGCATTCACTAAACAAGGCACACGTTCATGTTAAAAGAATGAGTTGAATGAAAGGGTCTGTGTCTCATGGGTTGAATAGGCTCATTTCATTTAGCATTACCTTGCATGGATTCTTAGCGTCCCTTATTGATTTTTCCCAAGATGATAATCTGCTAGCTTAGGCCTCTTCCATGAACACTATAACCCTTGTTTTTAAAGCTCTTACAGGAAAAAAAAAAAAAAAAAACATTTATTAAGATGCTTAAGTTTGAATATGTGACCTTCAATTTGGGATGTTACAGTCTTTGTCAAGGAGTGGTTATAATTGTATCATGTACTTCATCATTGCTCCTCAGGAACAAAACTATGGGGCATCATTGAAATTGTCCTGAGGTCTGGGCCTTCGTCTTATGATTAAAGCTTTAAAGGATTGTTTCAATCACACTGTTGCAAACGCTTTCTGTGCTCAGTGTAATCCCTCGTTTGAGAATAAATTCAGCCATGTCTTTGCGTAAGTACAAAAATCTTTTTAAAAATTTAAAATGAAGAAAAGGGCTATAATTAAGAACTGTCTGTGTCTGTTATTAAATTAAGTGGTTTTTTTTTCTACCAAATGGTCCTTTAAATTATGTTGCTTATTTAGTTCCAGCAGTCAGAATATACAGAATGTACCTGATTATTGTCCTTCTACTTAGAGGTTGTCCTGAGGTGATATACAGTTTATTTTTTATTTTTGTTAATATTATATTTCCTCTACTCATAAAAAAAGAAAAAAAAACGATTCAAGTGTGATTAGCAAGTTCCCAACGCTTTGATTTGGTCCCATTTTATCTGCAAGGCCATAGTAGCCAGTAGGGTATAATTAGCTCTAGTAGGTCCTTTAACGACATTGATAGAAGACTGAAGTACAAATCTGCCTTCTACCTAGTGGCTTACAGGTTTTCACTGAGGAGGAGGAATTTCACAAGAGGAGGAATGAGCTTGGTTTATTGGGTATTGGCACTGAGTGTTCTTAGAATGGAGTTCTGCTCATTAAGACATTCTTCTTGGGATTGCAGCAGAATAAAAAAGGATTTACGTAATTACTTGCATGCTTTTTCACGTGAAAAGGCCCTTTAAAAGGAACTACGTTTTGCACTCAGGGGCATTTCGGGTCCACGAGACGAGCGTAGTGTTGTGTCAACACCAAAGGGCAAAATGGTGTCTTCATACACCTTACCGGACGGTTTTACCGATTTTGACATGTTTGCATTTGGCTCTGCTCTTCTCCTGGAAGGTAAGCATTTTTGGAAAATGCTTAGTTTTTACCATCCATGTTTATATATACATATTTAAAGTTATCTAATATGGTGTTTCTGTTTTGTTTTTAAGGTCTATTTGGATTCTTCCTCAATGCCATCACAATCATTTCATTCCTTAGAGTAAAAGAATTACGAACTTCCAATAATTTCCTTATTTTTAACCTGGCTGTTGCTGATATTAGTCTTAATGTGAATGGACTTTTTGCAGCATATTCAAGCTTTATTAGGTAGGAATGGTTCGACATTTTTGTGCATGAATGAATGAATGTGTAAAATTATATTAATATAGTTCATTTGAAAAGTAAAATGCTGGTCCTAATGTTAGTTGTGTTAAAAATTGTGTTAATATGAAATGTTAATAACATACAAAACAACATATAAGACATGATGATAGCTAGTGATGTAAGTTTGATTGGAAAAATACAATTCAAATCAGAAACAAAATGATACATTCATACTTCAAATTTAGTAATAAATTAAATCTTAAATCTATTTAAAACATTAATTAGCATAATTGCATGTGGCGATGCAACACAAAACTGCTGGCATGCTGAGACATCCTTACTCACAAAGTCAGTGGCTGAGAACTCTTTCCAGTTCCACCTGATTATTCAAAGCTTATGATTTTAGGTCATTTTAAGATCCAAAATTGTTCCAAGCGAAGTTGGACGTCCAGGACTTAATCACCCATAACAACACTTTTGTGGTGCACCGATGTGGCTGGGAATGTTCAGATGCAAGAGTAGAGCTATTATTAATAATTTTATTAGAAAAAGACAAGGAACTAAATTCCCTTTTTAGGTACCAATGCATTTAAAACAAATTTCTCACTTTAGTTAGTACCATTCAATAAATGGCCCTTCTGCAGGAACACTCTTTCTTCCCTTTTCGTCCCTTTCTTCAGCATGCTGAAGTCCAATTTAATACTCTCTTTATTGTTTTCACCTCATTTGCAGCTTGCCTTTCGATTGTTTGCAATCTGGTTAGCATAACGGTGCTCATGTGAAGGGCATGCCCCCGGGCCAACTTCTTCCCATGCAACTAAATCGAGGAACACTTTATTGGCAAGATGCTAGATCACTTGTGTACGATTACACTACATTTACCATTAAGTAATTTGGATACCTCTTCTGTAGATATTGGCCCTATGGTCCTGAAGGATGCCAGATTCATGCTTTTCAAGGAATGGTGGCAGCTCTTGCTAGCATCAGTTTGCTCGGGGCTGTCGCCTGGGACAGGTACCACCAGTACTGCACCAGTAAGTAGCATTCAATGTGACGTTCACTGAAAAGAAAGGACCAAAAACAAGACTTAAAAAAATAGGAGACAGGTTTAAAGTACAGTTTTTCTCAATGCCTCTAGGCCATGCCACTTCTTACATGGAGTGTTTTCATTGTCATTAGCTGTGTATACTGCTGTTAACACACAGAATAGTTCCAACACATCCTAACACATAACAGTTTGGAAAACAATTAAGATAATGCCCATACTAAAGGTTTTAAAATTCAAGCCTTTACAAAGAAAGTCTCAGAAAGTCAAACATTTTAGATTCAGAAATACCAAATTATTCAATATTTTACTGAATACATCCATGGCTTTATGTTTCACCTGATGTTTTCTGCATTAATCTTCTAAAAATAAAACATGGTCCTAGGATCTTCTTCAGATCAACACTGACACAATACCGCTGTAAAATGGCAATGTCTAAGCATGCAATACGGTATTCCTAAATTTTCAATAGTAGCTACCTATAATCTACGTCTTAAAATGCAAAATCTTATTAAATGTATTCCTGATAACCGTTGTTTTGTTTTTTTGCTTTCAGAACAATTTTTGCCATGGAGTACTGCAACTACTCTGGTTGTTATGATCTGGATGCTGGCGGTCTTCTGGTCTGTCTTTCCTCTGAGAGGATGGGGTGTATACGACTTTGAGCCCTTGAGGACCTGCTGTACCCTGGACTACAGCAGGGGTGACAGGTACTCTTACTCATAGCAAGCTGTCAGCCAGCTGTAGGCCTTACCGAATAGCCCAATGGATGCTTTCAGTTGAGCGGACTAATTTGGGCTGCAATAGTGATTAGCCAGAACAGACATTTTTAAAGGTAAAAAAGACTAAACTGGGTCTGTTACCTTGACCTCAGCCAATTTCGTTGACAACCCAATATTGTATTTAATAGCCTCGTCTTGTTTTATATGTTTATTTTTTCTTCTGAAAAAAAAAAATGCTATTAAATACTAATCCCAGTAGTGTGATTAGCGGGTTGTCAATGGGATTTGATTTGATCCCAGGTCCTAAGTACGTTAAACATAGAATTGAATTATTATCATTATTATTATAATTATATAATGCTATAATTGCTCTGCTCTCTTCTGCTTCCTAGGAATTACATCACCTACGTACTGACCCTCGCCTTCTTCTTTCTCCTCATCCCAGCCTACAGCATTAAGTCCTCATACCAATCTATTTACAATCAATTTAAAAAGACAAGGAAGTACAAGGTAAATGTGTCACAAGTCTGGTAGTTTTCCATAAGGTCAGATATTTAGAAGAAAATCTTATTTTGTGCTATGCTGCAAACTCGAATTTCTCCTCTGTGGATTTCTCCTGTTTCAGGAGGTACTGCCGGTTTTTCACCGGAGGCTTCAGAACCCTGTTGTTCCTTTCGTCGTTTTTTGAGTCATTGTAACGCGTTTCGTTAATTTAGATCTGTATTGTTTATTTCTCATTCATTTGTGCTTATTCTGAGACAGAAACACCACGTTGTTTAACAACAGCTGTTGTGGTCTTGTTTTGTTTTTCAGTTCAACACTAGCTTGCCTTTGTGGGCACTGATGTTTTGTTGGGGTCCCTATGTTCTCTTGTGCCTGTATGCCACCGTTGAGAATGTCAATCTTTTGTCTCCTAAACTGAGAATGGTAAGAACGATTTTTATTCTTATAATCATACAGGTGTGTGTAGATCTAATAACTGTGCAAAGAGAAGCTGATCTCACAACATTATTGTCAAAACATGTTTAAAAAACATTTACACTCAGTTACACGGAGCAAAGAGAAGCTGATCTCACGACATTATTGATAAAACATGTTAAAAACATTTACACTTAGTTACATGGTGCAAAGAGAAGCTGATCTCACAACATTATTGTTAAAACATGTTAAAAACATTTACACTCAGTTACACGGAGCAAAGAGAAGCTGGTCTCACGACATTATTGTTAAAACATGTTAAAAACATTTACACTCAGTTACACGGAGCAAAGAGAAGCTGATCTCACGACATTATTGTTAAAACATGTTAAAAAACATTTACACTCAGTTACATGGAGCAAAGAGAAGCTGATCTCACGACATTATTGTTAAAACATGTTAAAAGCATTTACACTCAGTTACACAGAGTAAAGAGAAGCTGATCTCACGACATTATTGTTAAAACATGTTAAAAACATTTACACTCAGTTACACGGAGCAAAGAAAAGCTGGTCTCACGACATTATTGTTAAAACATGTTAAAAAACATTTACACTCAGTTACATGGAGGAAAGAGAAGCTGATCTCACGACATTATTGTTAAAACATGTTAAAAACCTTTACACTCAGTTACACAGAGCAAAGAGAAGCTGATCTCAAGACATTATTGTTATGCTAACTTCTCACTCAAACCCAATTAGGCGAAGCAAAAATTTTCCACAATCATTTGATTTCTGTTGAATTAGGTTTTTGGTGACATTTATGGGTGTGTATATGGACAGCACCGTGTGCTGACAAAGGTGTCCCACACATTATCAGTATTCCATTTAAAGGGAAAATGAAAATGAGACTAAAGGGTTTATCAAAATGTCCTGTTCCAATTTCTTTCCCCCTTAGATTCTTCCTTTAATGGCCAAGACATCCCCAGCATTTCACGCACTCTTGTACGCTTTTGGAAATGAATTCTACAGAGGAGGAATCTGGCAATTTCTTACAGGGGAGAAGATGGCAGTGACTGAAAAAGACAAGAAGAAGTAAAATAAAAACCCATTAACAGCATCGGCTGGTTTCTAACATGGGCTGGGACCAGATCAACCCCGCTAATCACACTTTACATAACTTTATTAAATAGCATTTTCATCTTTTATGAAAAGTAATAATACTTATGAATAACAGAAAACGCTATTAAAAACAGTTATGTAAAGTGTGATTAGCGGGTTGCCAAAGTTTTGATTTGGTCTCAGCCACGGTATGATAGACTCTTGAGTTGTCAGTTGTACCATTGAAATATTTAATTCACTTATGTATGATAACTTATTTACATCTTTTGTTTCAAGGCGATGTAAGGGTAATTAGATTAGTGAAATGATTTATTAATAGAGTTCACGATGGAAAGATCGATTTGATATGTGTGGGAGTAAACTTTTAATAAATCCCATGCCGAAATATCACTTTAATTGTACTATTCATACTGACAACTGCACTTCTACAACTTGGCGTAATTTCAGAAAACACTACTTTTATCAGACACTCCTGCCAAAATAAGAAATGTTAACAAAGTTATTTTGTCTTAATTGTGTTTTTATAATTTAAGTTTTAACATAATTAAAAAACACAAGAACGGGGTGCAAGAATAAGAAAAAGGAATATGTAAGCAGCTTGAAATGACTTTGTGATAATTTATTTATGTTATTCACGTGTCATGTAATGGTTTATTACATTTTGAATCTTTTAGAAAATTATACTTATATTCAAATATAATATTTCTCTCCATGACCCTCATTAGGACAAACGGGTTTGGAACATGGGTGAATGAATGGGTGTAATTTTTTTTTCTTCATTTTGTTTCATGTTGTATGTTGATTCTAATTATAATTATTGTATAATTACAATTTTCTCATATTAACTTTTGCTTTGAAAATTGAGAGCAGCAATGACGAAAGTAGTAATAATAGAATAACGATAATAGCAGAAGACGTTAGTACAATATTAGTTGTCAAAACAACGTCAGTTGTAAACAACTTTGACGTTGTTTACAATCCTGCATGGATAACGGAGAAGCGTGGTGACTTCAGCTCATGAGCTTATCAATGTGGCTGTACTTTCCAAAGTTGGGTCAGAAGATACGGCTATTCATAGACTACATACCACCATTTGCCAAATGGATAGAAGCGCCCTTGGATTTACCCTTTCGCCGACAGAAAAATTTTAATTCCTCCATTTTGAAAATACAGAAAACATGACCATTAAATCATGGCTTCTTTCCCGCCTCCTCAAATGGTCGCGTCTGCCCCAACCAAAAAACACGAGATCCAGAAACCACGAGACGTCGTTACTTCGACTAACAGTTGAGTTTCGACTGTTTACGTTGTAACTTTTCACAGCAAACTAACAAATCGTGTTCATTTGTAAATTTCGTATAAACCTTGAATAAGAAAGTGTGCATTCATTTATTTGAAAATGATTATTGAAAACTGGCAGTTTTGGTACAGTTTGCCTACTGCATTGACAGCCGTACAAACTTAAAACGTTGAGTATAACCAGCTGGTTTGTGAAACCCTATGATTTGGCATAGTTGACAATTCCGATCAAACAGATATTGCAGATAGCTTAGTTGTCTAAATAAAAATGTGATCTACAAAAAAAGAAAAGGATATTTTATTGCTTACGGGTTATTTTTTATATCCTTACCAGACTAATTTAATAGTCCTGCCACATTGCAAACTGGTTGCAGTCATAGCTGTGTGTATCAAGAGATTACAATGTTCTCCTTTGTTTGGTTCACATCAAACATAATGTGTCAGTCCAAAATTAATACATTTATTAAGTTATTAAAATGGTGGAAACTCATCTAAATAATCTCGATCTAATAGTACTCCTCACCTTTGATAAAGAAGGCAAACTTAAACGAGAGGCTTGATGCAATACCCACACATTGCATCCGTTAGTTGCTAAGAAGATTAGCTGGAGAGTTTCCTGCTTACAATAAAGTATGCTTAGTACATCCATGATCTCAAATTCAGAGAAAAGTTGTGCCCTGATGGCTTTACTTAGAACAGAGCAATTTCAGTAAGGGAACTGAACAAAGCTGAAGAAAGGGAGTTCTAATCATGTGTTGGATTACAGTTCTTAGAGTATACTTATCTATGATTGAATTATGTTTAGTCATCACACATTTAATACCAACCATCTGATGAATTGCTTATTTCTGTTAAAATTTTTTTTTTTTTTTTTTTTTGTATTTTAATTAGTACGTCAGCATGCAATGGTAGTAGGCTGACTTTCTGATATAAAATACAAATATTTAATTTAGGTGTTTAGGGAGCAATTTTAAATACCTTTAAATATATTGTATGTCTAGATATCTTTAGACTGTATAAATATTTTTAAATAATTTTTAACTGAAACATAATTATTGGAATGCATTAACGTTAACATGTCAACAATAATAATAAAAAACAACCACAGACAAAACATGATTATTAGGAGAGGATCTGCTGACAGTTGTTCGATACAGTCGACTATTTTGGGAGGGCTGATCATTTCACTCACTTGCCTCAATAACTGGCTAAAGTGGATCAGTGTCTGGTGCCAGCGCTGGGGCAGCAGGTGAGACTGAAAACCCAGTGACTGAAAACCGGTCCTGGCTCAAGATAGGCTTTGGCTTTCACTCTTACCTTCACTGCTACATTACAGGTTGACATGACGGGACCAGGAGGCTACTGTCCAAGCGAGGGAAGAAACACTCGCCCATTGCACGTGACCATTATTGAAAAATATAAAATGCATGTCATTTGCAAATTACAACACTGAACATATTCAATAATCATACATTTTAATTTCACCTGGTAGTTGCATGCTGAACTTCCTCTCCGAATAAAAGGGCAAATAGAAGTTTATAATGAGTTGTTATGCTATATAAAGCAGTATACTTTTGCAATGGGTAAAATGGATAAATTGTTTTACTAAATAAAAAATGTAGCTTATAGTTAATATATTGGTCAGGTATGTAGAAAAAGTTAAATACCTAAATCTACAATCCAGCCATCTGGCAAACACCTCATATTGAAAAATAAAGAGAAAATGTTATTTGTCAGTTAAGCTTTTAAGTAGCGGGAGTGTCATTGTGTGACAAAGCAAATACAGTTTGTTTATAAGCAAATTTATTGATTTATTATTATGGTTTTCAACCTATTGAGTGTGTTGCGTAAATCTGGTTGCCGCCTGTATGTGTCTGCCTAAAAGCCACCTTTGACCATCCAGATAACTACCAAGTGAATAAAACTGGTTCCAGCCTGCATACCGTTCTGCAGTGCCACTATGATTGGCACTGAGGTTAAGCATGTAAGAGGACTATTCAACCCCCGGGGATAAATGCCTTTGCACTTCTGGGAAGCAGAAATCAGTCAGACTAAATAAGAAAAACAGAAAAGCCATTTTAAGAGTGCTTGACTACTTGCCTTATTGTAGGCCATCCTTTATAAAGCCATCCTTTAACACTTGCTCTCTTAAATGTGATATTTTAACTGTTCATTTTTGACAAAGCATTTTAGAACATGCTTTTGATGACATTGCATCCTAGGACGACAAAGTTTCCTTTCTGTATGTCAGCAAGTCGAATGGTCCTACAAGATGGTGTCGCATGCATGGCGAGTAGTCAACATACCTCCCAAAATTGTGAATTTCCTTTGCAATGCATCAGAAAGAGTTGAGAATTAGGTCACAATTATTGAAATATAATTAATGGCTGTAACAGGCAGTTAAAACTATTAATTATTCATGCAGTAGAATACAGAAAATGTAAAAAAAAAAAAATAATTATAATTATATCTTTACAAACCAAATTTGCATTAATGTGGCATTCAATTTGCATAAATAAATAAAATCATAATATAAAAACATATATGAATCACTAGACAATATAATGCAATACAGGTTCAGGTGAAGCTGTATACCTTTAAATCTGTTTATATAGTATATATTAATTTCAGTTATTTATGATTTTAACCGCATTGCACTGAACAACATAGTCCATACAAATAAGAATCATTTAGGGGGAAATCTTTCAAATTAAAATTGCAGTATCCTCGGATAGCTGCAAAGTTACAGAAACCATTCAAACTCTTAGTTTGTCTTTTTAAGAAAATACATTTGAGAGGATTAGGGCTAAAGTATAATCTGGATTAGCAATGTTTGCGTCATTGCTCTTTAGAAAGCTTTTTGTTCTAATTTATTAAACCACTTTTTTTTGCTTTAAGAACTGAAACAAACTAGGATATGTTCAACTACGACTTAAATAGTCTCAGTGTTCTGACAGGAATTTCTCAATGTCTGCATTTATTCCCCGCTTTGCCTGTCCCAAGGGAATGTTAAGATTCCCTGCAGCTGCAATTGTTTTTCATCAAATACAGACAGATTATAAAATCGTCACAAATGGTTTCTTTATCTGCATGGACAATAAGGAAAATTCACTCTTGATGACGGGTTATGATGGCCACGAGACCGAAACCGAATGCTAATGTGTCAAGCAAATCTAGATGTGCGGAGCGGTGGAATGTTTGACATTGACCCTTCGTCAAGTGTGATGCCCTGTTTAAGCTCTAAAGCCCCATTCGCTGGGGGTTTAAATTGTTTATATGGCGCTAAATGAAAATGGTCGGCTGGACACTCGCAGTAGATGCTTGCGCTCCCTTTAATTTTCTGGCGTCTAGGTCAACTCCTGCCCTTGCCCGCGTCCATTAATCAAATTGTATTTCAAAGCAAGGACTTTATAATCCCGTTTTTATTTACGGTTAATTAAATCACAGGGATTAGGTCTGTTTCGTCTTTCCCGGCATTATTTAATTGATGGTCCCATTCAAACCAACTTCATATTGGTATCGTTAATAAGCATTAAAAACGCAAATTAATTATTGGTTAATACAGAAAACGTTAAACAGAAATGTAATTTATAAATCATTATCACGGGAGGAGGCAATTTTGTTTATGTTACGAACCTTTTGCACTCCATTATTAGTCTGATGTTATGTATTTATAACCCTATATTTTGTGTGTTGCCTTATAATTGTATGCACTGTAAATTGCTCTGGATAACAGCGTCTGCGAAACAAATACATTGGAAATTTAAACGGTCAATGACAGCCATCTTGATAATCTGTTACTGACGTTCTGTTTATGGCAGAATAGAAAAAGTAACCTCTCCGCATTCAGTTGTTTTGATTTTTTCGTTCCAAATACATGCTTCTCTAGGGACACCTACTGGATGGAATAGAAAGAACAAAGTATTGTTGGGTAATAAAATGCATACTTCAAGCTATTGTCACCTGTTTGGTCACATCGAGATTTCTGACAATCAGTAAAACTCCGGTTTCAAGTGCCTTGGGTAAGACCCTTAAGCAAAGTCCAAGTGAACCACTGCTTTCATGCATTCACCCAAATCCCCAAAAAAGAGTATGCTCGAAAAAATTCCCTCTCCTTTAAAGTGCTACAGACAATACTACAGCACATTTGCACCCAAAAGATCTTACACCAGAGGTGGTCAAGCACCACTGCCCACTCAGTGACTGAATGCAACTTCCTATCCCGATGAAGAGGCCTTTTGGACTGCCTGAGGTGGAATGCTGAGTGGTCCTTTAGTGCAGCAGTGTCTGGAGCAGGGCGTGGGAGCATCCCTGCACAATATGTGCTCCGGTTCCTTTCTTTATTGTTTGGTTGAGCCGGTGTACTTCCCCAATACCTTGGGCACGGCATAAATTCGTCATAAATTCTATGCAGATGCCGGGACGCTGTTCAATACATTTTCTTTAATACTATTAGCGGGTTATCAAAGTTTTGATTTGGTCCGAGCCACAGTTCCTAAAATTTCCACTAGATGCCCTCATTGTGCTTTTTCTGAAACAGAGGGAGTATGGGAACGGCATCGCCCTAACTGAATTCAGCAAAGCAAGTCCTTCAGTTGTATAAGATGTTTCGTCTTGTCAGAAAAGAGAGAAAAAAATTCTGCAAAATGCAATTTATATTTATTCTTCCTGTTATCACCAAATTTTGTTTCATCAAGAGTAGAAGCCATGTGACATGTACGATCTGTTTAGGCCTATGAAATATATTTTATTTGTGAAAATAAATGTAATAAAATCAGCTAAATCTCCTATTATAAATTAACAAAAAATGTGACAGTGAATAAAGAAGTTACTTAACTTTACTACTTTTCCAATAAAGTTTAATGTAATTAACCATAATAGAATTTGTTGTTTTGTTTTTTCTCTCTCCTTTGAATAGGGACACATAACCCCTGGGGCAAATATAAATAATTTTAAAAATAAATAAATAATCTAAATAAATAAAAAGGAAGCATAACTTACTCATACTGCTATTTGTTTATCTGCATTATTTAGCTTGTTTTGGGGCATGTTGTTGTTTTGCAAATGCCGAAGAAAACGTTTTCAAACACGATTGGTCATGTTGCTTGAGCAGTAACACTTTCTCTTTCCTATAGATATGTGGAAAAGCTTCCATCTGTTTGTATGTATCAGCATTGCATTTTGTTGATCCAGGGTGATAAGGACCCAGCTCAAATTCCAAAGCTCTAAGCATTTTCCGCTAGTTTTTTTTTTATTTTTCGTTTTTTTATCTTCATAAAAAAAAATATAATTTCATAGGTGAACAATTGTTTAAACTCATATTCCTTTATGCGATTAATTAAAATCTGCACAATATCTTCTTAGACAAAATAACTACATATAAAATAATAAATATTGAAAATTGAAAATGAAAACGATATCGACTAAGGCATGCGTTGGCTTTACTATATTGCCAGGGTGCTTTCAATTCTTAGGTTTGCCACTGGCGTCGCCATTGAGAGCCCTTGAGAAAGGTCTGCGCTGTTCCGTCCAACGTGGTGCTGATTTCTATATTAGAGATACTTCTCTCGCAGGTTAAAATATTTTGGCCCGATTGTTTTCTCTACCGTACTTTTCAGACAATCATACTCATTGTTCTTAAATAATGATTTTTTTTTGCACCAATTAGAGCAAAACGCGATTAAATTAAATTACAAATTTACACCAATGACATTCATATACGATTATCATTAGTGTAGTGTCTCATTGGTGCATTCCTATAAAGGCTTGTGCTTATAAAACGTACTTCACGACTGAATTCGTAGATCAATAGTCACGTACCTTCTTACTGGCGTGGTGGTGCCCGACGAACGAGAGGAAATTAAATGAGGTCAGCACTACGGTCAAGCAGAATACAACATCTTTTCAATTTACAGTCACTGTAGACTTATATTTTACTTCTTAAAGATCCCGGAACTGTTTCTTTCTACTAGATTACAGAGATGCAATACAGAATCTTGTTAACGACCTCTATAATTAGCATTTCATGGCCTCAAAGTTAATTAAAGAGAACACTAGTTCACCTTGTATCAAACTGAATGAGACCTTTGTTCAAATGTTGGTTTTAGGAAACGAATACATGTAAATGCGAGAAAACATTTTTTTTTTTTTTTATTCCACCTCAGTATTGATAAAACACTCTGAAAATGACTTTATTAAATGTATTGACCAATGCACTATAAATGCAACTCTAAACGAATAGCGGAACTCTTCTTTTTTTTACATGGGCATAAATTTATTCAAAGCACTCGAAGCGCATTCAATAACCAACCCACACACACACACACACACACACACACACACACACACACACACACACAAATATATATATATATATATATATATATAT
>JAOYSI010015364.1:14177-38144 GCA_025775065.1 Hiodon alosoides | reverse complement strand
TAGTGAGTACACCCCTCACATTTTTGTAAATATTTGAAATGTGAGGGGTGTACTTATGTACTGAGATACTGTATCTCTATATAGGATTGGCAGAGCTAGGCCTGGTATGACCGGCAGGTATTCTCTAGGCTAACCAGCGGATCCCAACGGTACTTGCAGGTTCATCTTTGCCGTTGAGAGGGACATACCTCTGCTCCAATCGGCACTGGAGAGAGGCCGATGGCTCGAAGGCAACTAGGTGTGGGGGAGACTAGTCGTTCTCCCTCACACCCCTCCAGTGTGTGGCTGCAGTCTGTGTTAACACAATTGAAGATTGTCCATTGGGAAGAAAATAGTAAAAAAAAAGGCAATTCAAAAATTTTATTTTTTTTTAAATTAATTTTTGTTAGTTTTTTTGTTAGTTGGCGTCCTGGCCGTTACCCTATTTGTATCTATCACACATATGTTTTGCATCATCCCATCATACTTCTGAATCATTGGTAATACCTAGTTATTGGGTTCGTTTTTCCCATATCCATCAAATCATTTTTCAGTCTCTTATGTCCTGTCTGCACGGGGCTTTAAATAAATTTCTCCTGGCTTATTGTTTAGCTGAACCGAAGGATATTTGACTGAAGGTGGATATCTGGGATCGCTGGGAAAGAAATTAGAACAGGAAGAGAACAGCGCTCACGTTGAAGCCAAGACGCCCTTGAAGGCAAGAGAAAAACCGCCGTTTTGGCTCGATTCCAGCGCAGACAAAATCAAGCAACCCCCCTCAGATCTTGTCCAAACAACAGGAGTGCCAATCCATATTTGGTCTTTTCAATATAAGGTGTTGCAGTGGTCTGAGAACCAAGCGGGTGGTTGGAGCTGCTCCAAAATATCTCCTCGAGGTATTCTGAAGGTTCATAAAATATTTCTGAATTTTTTTAACAAGCAGCTCACACGAGTGGCTTCCTGGTTCCTGAATAGAAGGCTCTCGCCAAACCATCTCGCTGTCACATGAAACATGAAAAGTGCTGTTTATTTCATCCCACCTGCCTTTCCTTGCCTCAAATTCTCTAAAAAAAAAAAAAAACTCCCCTCTCCTCCATGGCAGTAGAAGCCACTGATTGCTCAGTGTTCACCTGGGGACACCTCTTTGTGGTTCAGTCGTCAGTCACTCACAGAGCGCATCGCTCACGCGCTGGGTCACATGGTGGGCTCCAAGTAAATACACTATATGGACAAAATTATTGGGCCACACCTCTTAATCATTGATTTCAGGTGTTTCATTCAGTCCCATTGTTGCAGGTCACCTACACCACATCAGCACCTAGCCATGCAGTCTGCCTTTACAAACATTTGTGAAAGACTGGTTCATTCTAAAGAGCTCACTGAATTCGAGCATGGTACTGTAACAGGATGCCCCCGTTGCAACAGGTCTGTTAATGAAATTTCTTCCCCCCTAGATATTCCACGATCAACTGTAAGTGGTATTATTGCAAAGTGGAAGCTTTTAGGAACCACAGCAACTCAGCCACGAAGTGGCAGACCACATGAAGTGACAGAGCGGGGTCGCCGAGTGCTGAGGCGCATTGTGCATAAAAGTCACAATGGTCTGCTGACTCAATAACTGCAGGGTTCCAAACCTCATTACATCAGCACATCAGCACAAAAACTGGGCTTCATGGCTTGGGTTTCCATGGTCGAGCAGCTGTATGCAACCCTTACATCACCAAGCACAATGCCAAGCATCGGATGGAGTGGTGTAAAGCACGCCGCCACTGGACAGTGGAAACGTGTTCTGTGGAGTGACGAATCACGCTTCTCTATCTGGCAGTCTGGGTTTGGTGAATGCCAGGAGAACGTTTCCTGCCTGACAGCATTGTGCCAACTGTAAAGTTTGGTGGAGGAGAGATAATGCTATGGGGTTGTTTTTATGGGGTTGGCCAAGGCCCCTTAGTTCCACTGAAGGGAAATGTTAATCCCCCAGCTTATCAAAACATTATGGAAAATTCTATGCTTCCAACTTTGTGGAAACAGTTTGGGGAAGGCCCTTTTCTGTTCCAGCATGACTGTGCCCCAGTGCACAAAGCAAGGTCCATGGTTGGATGAGTTTGGTGTGGAAGAACTTGACTGGCTCGCACAGAGCCCTGACCTCAACCCTATTGAAAACCTTTGGGATGAACTAGAATGGAGATTGCGAGCCAGGCCCGCTCGTCCAACATCAGTGTCTGACCTCACAAATGGGCAAAAATTCCAACAGACACACTCCAAAATCTTACAGAAAGCCTTCCCAGAAGAGGGGAAGCTGTTATAGCTGCAAAGAGGGGGACCAACTCGATATTAATGCCTATGGATTTAGAATGGGATGTCATAAAAGCTCCTGTAGGTGTAATGTGTAGGTGTCCCAATACTTTTGTCCATATAGTCTATGTTCTGGCCTTACGCTTCTCTCTGCTGACATATGTTTGAATTACTAATCAAAACAAAACACTGTTCACAAACAATGCTGTTCACAAATAATGAATTACATTCATTACATTAGTGACAGTATTTTACCCACCTACTTTCCACTGCTAACAGCCCCACCCCATAAAAACCATTTCAACAAACGAACGTGTTATTCACATATCATTGAGAAAGAGAAACCAAACAGCTTTGGAAACCAATATCATCTGCAAGCATTAGTCAAAGCCTTTTAGAGATTAAAACGCGTCATCGCAATCGCAGCTTTCCGGAGAGGTGGAAAAAAAATGCCTTGACAACGGCAGGGTCGGCATCGGACCAGTGCTGCGTCTGCCGTTACCATGTCGACCTTTACATCCTCCGTCCTGATTGCATCAAGTCCTGTAACCTGTGCCACCTACACGGAGCCATCCATAAAACAGTGGACATTACGCTAAAGTGATTAAGAGAGAATGCGGGGTATTTGCCGGGCAAGACCAACACAGACTGGACCATCAACAGAGAGGAGTAATGTCTAAATAATGGCTGATTTAATACCACAGATGAAATATTTGAGCCTGGTTTCATTATTGAGTTCATCACCCATAGAATTCTTCTGTCTTGCCCTTAAAGGATTTTCAGGTTTCGACTGCTATCAATGATTAATGCATGAATGTTCATTTGGAACAGTTATTAGTCACCCAGTCATGTAATGACCTCGGGGACCTGATTATTAAATCAACACAGACCTGAAAGTATGGTTTCACTCAGACGCATGAGAATCTATTTCAGTGGATGTGAGAAGAAACCTTGATGGATTTATTTTTTGCAAATTTGGTTTTCTGACCGGCCACAATAAATTCCTACAAACAAAATGCCATCTCGAATTTTTTAGCATTTTACGTTGACTGCAAGCAATGTTGAAAAATTGGTGCTTGCAGTGTTCTGGTCAAATTTATTTTCCCCATTTTCACATGTAAACCGCTTATATATACTGGGCTGACCATTAAGGGTCACCAGAGCTTTATGACCATTTGGTTTCAGCCATTTGAAGCCCTTGTCTTACCGCTCTTCTCCGTGGCGGAGCAAAATGTGGCACTCCGAGCCACACCTTATCAATGGGGTTGAGGGCATTGGTCATTGCAGAAAATAGTTCTCATCGGGGTGACAGCAATGCTGCATTCTACGCACACTCAATATACATTTACATGAATATATTAGACAGAGGCTTTAATTCAATTAAATATATAATAATAGCATTTAATAGCATTTATTTAAATAATAGCAATTAATAGGCCTAAAAGCACAATGTAGTTGATCAACAGACTAATTGTATAGGCGGTAGCATAAGAGCAAAATATTGTGTACACAATTTTTGTGATATTTTCCTGGATCTCTGAGATCCAGGCTTTTAGATAGAGAGACGTACACTTCGCTCCTGAACTCCACAAGCGAAGTCACCCTCTACTGTGACCTGGAGAAGCAACAGAGTAAAACTCCTTGCTCAAGGATGCAATGTGTATTTAGCTATTATGATTTAGACCCTATGTCCCCTGTTGTCCCCCGGGGGAGGGGGTGTTGAATATGCAGGGCATAGGGGTAACCAAGGCCTGTCGTTTCACAGCAACGTGTCCTCTGTTCATGGTGTTATTATTTATAAAATCTACTGGAGCAATTTCACAAACAGCTGTGCCTTCCGCCGAGGCCTCTATTGGGACCACAAGGCACCCTCCTTGCTGGCGAAATACGAGAGGAACGCACTCACCGCACGGGAACCCTCCTTCATTTTCACCCGGGGCTCATGATGCAGAGTGACTTTGCGAGAGAGCGTCCCACCCTGCAGGGCGAGTGAGCGTGCTGTTCTCTCTGCCGGAACAAGCGTGGGTACGCGAGGGCTGGGTTTTCTTCGGGCGTCTCACTGCTGAGCTCCACCACTGTGGCTCAGGCGCCCTGCGAATTCGGCAGCCTAGACGCGCCTGGGATCTGCCAGCGGAGCGGTCGATGGATGGACCATACACCCTGTCATGACTCTGCCAGGGAGAGGTCTGTCAGCGCTCTCGCCACCCTCACCCCCCCCATCCCAGTGCCACCACTCGAGATGTATACAGTACATACCTTTTACATTTTTCTTCTGAGATCCAGAGACGTTCAGAGAAGCTAACCCAGGCCCGCCCCCATGTTATATTCTCCACGTCTGTAAAACACGTAATCGTAAAATCATTTTATTCATCTTTTATTCTAGTGTCCATCTTGTCCACTCATCTATGTACTTTCCCACCAATCGTTTTTTTTTTTAAATAGCTGCCAATTAGCACGCAATCATGCTCCCTACGAAGAGTCTCATCGGGCTTCAGCCTTCAAAAAAGGAGCCCTTGTCTTTCCAAGCATTAATCAATAAATAAAAAGGGCAGGGACGTGATCATCAACTTCCTGGATTACGTCAGTCCATCTGCCTACCACTGCTATTCATACACTCATTGCCCGTTGCCAGGAGTTTTAAGTGACCACCCTTTCTTCAAAAAGGCCAGGGAATGATTCAGTTTTATCCGTCCATCCATCTTCTGAAACCACTTATCCAATTGTTGTGGGGTGCTCGAGTTTAACCCAGCAGGCAAAGGGCAGGGAATACCCAGGACAGGACACTGGCCCACCACAGGGCAGAAGCCAAATACACTCACACAGGCACAAACCACCAAGTCCAGGTAAAATGAAATGCAACCACCCCATTTATCACCAAGACGCCCCCGACGCCCTCGTGCCCTCCACCCCAGAATATACCAGTGGTAATTCTGGGACTGTGTGTACCTGAGATCTCCCAGTGTATGAGGTTTACATATTGTTTGTATCTGCATTTTGATTGGTGGATAATTTACAGCATGAAATCCAGCATATGACTGGAGGGAGAAGACCGACACTACAGTGTCATTAGGTTGGGATGATAACATCCTGTCTCATGTGGGTTTACAAGTGACAGGAAGTATAGGTAGCCACTGTGCCTATTCTTTTGTTTACGAGCTTAAGTCACTCTCTTGTATAATCACACTCTCAGGGAGCTGATTTAATGATTAAGAGTGACAGGTTGGAATTCCATTGTCACTAAAACAGAATGTCATGCGGCACAGAATGGATTCCTCGCAAAGAAAATGAATTAAAATGTTCCTCCCTGTGTCATTTTCTGCTGAGGGATTACATAACATGGCAGTCATGTAATGATATCATCATTACGGCTGATGATGGTAGAATGAGTGGAATGAGTGATGAGTGGTTTCTGTTTCAATTACTGGTCACACGATTGAACAAGACATTGTGATGTCAGGGCAACCAGCTGTGGAATTCAGTGTAACATCCTGGAGCTCATTTTGATGGAATATATTGGCATCTTTTAAAGAGCACTGAACATTCATCCACAGCTCTGGAAACCGTATTCAGCGTTGCTCAGCAAAACCAAAAACTTCTCCCGTGTTTTTTCTCTGAATGTTGGCCATTTGTGCGATCGGAGAGGATAACTGACACCTCTGCTTGCACCACTAATGATGTGCAAGACATTTCTGAAGACAAACAGCACCGTGCTCATTAAGCAATTAGCACGTAACTAATGGTGCAGTCACAGACATCAGTCTTGTCACCTGCATTCACCCTATCATGCAACGCTCAATTAGCAGAAGGGAGGAGAGCAGAGAGAATCAGAACAGGAAACAAAAGGATAACAACGTGGAGTAGGACCCCCCCACCCCCACCTCTGCTACAGCAGCTTATTTTAGTGGTAGTCTCTGTGGTCCCACCTGTAAAAACTCAACATACAGACTCTCTGCACCTTGTTAAGACAGCGGAGGGGTGGGGGTACAGAATTGAAACCCTGTAGCACTCTCCCTCTCTCCCTTTCGCTCTTCCCTGCCACTCTGTTTACATGGCGAGTCCAGTTTCAGCGTGTTCCCACAGCACATCGAGGTACCTGTCAGGTCTCCTCTGGTGGCGGAACGCCCTCTCTGTGAGAACGACTGCGCTGGATTGGGAAAGGTGTGCGGGGAGAGACGGCGGACGGCGCAGCACCGTGCCTGAAAAAGGAGGAGAGAGGTTGAGAGGGAGGGAATGAGAGAGAAAGAGATGAGAGTGGAAGCGAGAGAGAGAGACAGAGAGAGAGAGAGGCAGAGAGAGAGAGAGACGTGGTGATAGAAGGTTCCCCAGTTGCGTCAGGAGGCTGAGACTCTGTTCTGTCTGCGTGCGCTCGAGTGTGCAGCCAAGAGGAGAGTGATGATGCCTTCTGAGATTAATTTCCTTTAAAGCTTCTCAGAGCTTACTTTCTTCCTTTCTTTTAAACATAGAGGAAAATAAGTCACTTTTCCGAGCTTTTCCAGTGAGCATCACAAGGAGTTTTTTTCTGGTGACCAAGTGATCGGAACGCTTGAACTTCAGTAGCATTTTTAATTCACCGGTACTGCGCAGTTTGGATCCTGACCTCAAATCGAGGGCTACCCCCTGGCTGCGGAGTGGACAGACCCGTCTCTGGATATCTGCAGGTGTGTGTGCGTGTGTGTGCGTGTGTGTGTGCATGTCTGTTTGTGTTTGCATGTCCCCCGTCCTTGCCTGGTCCCCCTCCCTGAATCACTCCTGTCATTTTCAGGGCGCAGCAGCTTGAGGGTTGAACCCCAGAGGATCTCCGATTCAGGTTTTATCTCTGCCTCCCGCTCTCACTATCCGCTCTCAGCGACAGAACAAAACAGAGTCCTCTGTCTTCAAAGTGGATTAAGCCCAAACGCAGGCATGCTCAAGCCCGCCGAAATGCAGGCACGCTCACCTTCCGTCAGACTAAGACAGAGACATTAGAGATGGCTTGTTAAACACCATGTTTTGGTTGAGGGCAACATCATCGTCCTAAGAGCTAAGCTATCTTGCCGTTTAGTGACATTACAGATGCTGCAGACCCTGGCCTACTAGGGTTTGATATGAAGGCAGACTTCCTTTCTTCCGCTCCCCATCAGCTCAGTTGGAATACAAAGCCAGCAGACAGAACTGGGATCTGCATTAGGAGGCAGGGTGGTGATGGAGACGCCCTCTAGGACAGCAAGGCTCAGCGTCCTGCCGTCAACGGCCAGACTCCTGCTACCTCGCCGCTGGTAAGCCTGCTGCCCGGGACCTCCGGGACTTGTGGAACTTATAACTATGGACTTCGGAGGAAACATTTCAGACCTGACCCCTGACCAGGAAGAGGGGAACATCTCACTGGAGTGCCATGGTGGCGGAGGAGGGGGTGGAGATGGACGGGTACGCTGTGTGTCGCCGGCCGGTGGAAAGAACTGGTCAGCGCTTCTCATTGTGGCGGTCATCGCACTCACCATCGCCGGCAACCTCCTGGTCATCATGGCCGTCACCCTGGAGAAGAAGCTGCAGAACGCCACCAACTACTTCCTCATGTCGCTGGCCATCACAGACATGTTGCTTGGCTTCCTGGTTATGCCAGTTTCCATGGTGACCATCCTGTACGGTAAGCACCAGGTGTTTGGTTTGTGGTGTGTCCTGGTTTTGGGGTACAGTGGTTGGGAGCGATATTAATGAACGAGTGGTTGTTCTTTGCCGTTTTGCACAAATATATAAGTGGATATGCCATCACCATTTCAGAACCTCGAATTTAAAAAAGTTCGGGCAAACTTTCTGTGAAAGCGAGCAGCTCTATTGTCCGTGTGGCTGTAACAATAGTAGCATTATTGGTGATAAAAAACAGAGTAGGGAGGTTTTTACGGTCTGTGACTGCCTCACCACAGTGCCGTGCTGCGTTAGCGGTCTGTGGTGAGTTGCATGGGAATTTGTCCTGTATCTTTTCCTTCTGCTCTCGTTTATAACTATGTTAAAAACATGATAAAATACGAGGCTCACCGCTTTTACTCCAAATGTGCTATTACTTCAGTAAAAAGGCCATGGTTGTGAAAACTATTTGCCCTGCAATAAAATAATTTTCGAATGGCGTACACTTGCAATCCAAGCCCTGGATCGATCAGTTCAAGGCCTTTGTGTCTTTGTGCAGACAGAAAATAAAATGAAATTGGCCAGGTGGAACATGGGCGACGAGGAAGTATTTAGGTCGGTATGGAAACGGAAGGTAGAGAAAAAACAAAAATATCCCGCTGTTTCCACGAGATTGAGGAAAACATGGGCGGCCTGAAGCCATGAGAGTGGAAAGCACAGCGCCACCCGGAGACCACAAAGAGACAAAGACAGCGGGAGGCAGGCGCTGACAGGTGTTATATTTTCCTGATAAATTATACCAGGCTAACATTTGGTTTCTCTTTTCTTTTTTTCCCCTCATTGCTTCTGTAGTCTTCTGGCGCACACTGTTGGATACAAAAGCAAGGAATCGTTTGTTTCCAGGACAATGTTTATATATTTCCAGGCGTCACAGGAGCGTTGAGTTTTTTATTTTTTTTGTTTTTGTTCCAGATGAACCTGAAATCGAATCATTGAATGTTTATTCCATCGTTAACACACCTTTAACGATTTTTCAGTCCCAGTACAGATGATTTGAGTTTGATATCTATATCTATTCTATCTACGGGCATACTATTTCACACAATCTATATACAGAAATACATTTCAAACACGTTTCTGAAATTAGAGGAAGTGTGAACAGATAAATGTTTTGCATTGGATTCCAGACAGGCCCCACAACCATTGCAGTAATACCAATATGCTTCAAAACTATGTGTTTACAAACACCTGCAGCTAACTTATTCAGAAAATTGAACCCCAGCCCCAGTGAAATCTGCTGTATTACACTAGCCCCGAGGAACTTCGCAACTACACGACCTACACGTCAGTATTTCAGCCCACCGAGTGAAAAGACCCTGCTCCCCAACTGCAAGCAGTTAAGGTATTGCTAACTGAAAGACTTACATCTGTAAAACGGGATATTATACCATCTTTTTATGTGCTGCGTAATTGATGAATATTATTATTAATATTAATATATTTTTAATCCTCACTGTCCTTGTTTGGATATATCAGACGCTGGCCATGCTTCCAGAATGAAGAGGTGTAGATTACTGTGAGGGGATAACCCGCAGTTATCAGTGAGGAAAGCTTTTTCATCCTTTCCATTCCTGCCAAAGCGTTTCCGGAGCTGAACAGAGTATTCAGAGTTAAAGAAGGGGAACCACAACGTCATGTGTCAGTGTAGCTCTCTCCTCTCCACACATGGACAGCTGAGAAAGCCTCCCGTAGCGTCGTTGAGAGGAACTCATTCTCATGCTCGTTGGCTTGGCGGCTGTTTGAATGGGTTTCAGATCAAAAGTGACAGCACACAGCTTAGGGTGTAAACGGCGTGAAGAGAGCAGGCTGGAACGTACAGAGGGAGAGCGACGGCGCACTAGAGCCAGACTGCCGGCACGGGGGGCGTGGGCGAGAGTGTTGGATCTAACAGCAATGACAGCAGTGGAATCCCGTTGTCCATTAGCTGACAGTCTCTGTTCTGTAGATGATGGGCAGAGAGGCTTGGCTTATGGTGTCCATGAGACATGAGTTTATCTGCATCCCAGAAAAGCCCCATCATATGTCAGTAATACCTCAAATTAAAAAGTGAGAAATAAGTCATTGTCACCTTGTTTATTTAAGTACTAGTGTCAAGTTTATCAGAGATTCTAAATCTCATCGTTTGGTATTCAATGCGCTTTGACTATTCACCACACAATCGGTGCCTCCAAGAGAGTTTGTCGACCTTCCGTCTGAGGAAAACGTCCCCGCATCAGTGACTTTGACGGCGAAGAGGCAGCGTGCGAACGACGTGCTCCGGTTCGCCAGGCCCCGATAAAGCCTGCCTAAGTGCTATGTTAGATAAGGTGTGAGCCGAAGCGATGGAATCTCTCGAGGTCCAGTATGAAAGCAGAACGACGCACTGTACTGATACACTGCAGATACATCTTTCCCCCGTCCTCTTTATCTATATATCCAACTATGCACCTCTACAACGCACACGCATGTCTAGATCTATATATCATATATACCCATTAATTTATTTATGTATCAGCATGACCTCCAGCTCCCCATCCTGCAGTGTGAGCTCTGGCGTGCAGAGTGAGAGCCGGCCCACACTTTATAGTGATGAAGGACCCTCGGCTTTGATTACATTTTATCTTCCGTCCCATCGACTCTCCGTGGGGGGAAAAACTGTAGATCAGTCGACTGTTTCAGACGACTGCCTATCGGATTCTTTCACAAATTACGGGCAGGCCTAATTTGGCTAAGAATAGCTGAAAGCTTCGCATCCCACGTGACTGCTCATCCGTTTACCAGCGAGAGTATTTCAAACGGTGTCACAGTTTAATCAGGGAGTTTGCCAGAGCTAGGCCCTTTGCAAGGGTTTTTTTGTATCTTCCCCTTTGCTTTTTTTCATGAGCATTGATGAGAGAGAGAGAGGCCTGCAATAGGTTTTAACTCGGATGGGTCTTCCGAGGATTTTGAGCACGCGAGCCGATGGGTAAGACAGACAGGCTCTTTTTTAACTTTAGTCCACTTTGGAGATTGATGCCCTGTTGCTGTGATTGATGTATTCACACTGGCACCACTGTCAAAAAGTTCTCATACGACAGTAAGCCAATACGGTTTTGTTCCTTTCCATTAGGGGAAAAATAAATAAATAAATAGGCGCGAAAAATATCCAGTGCAGGCCTAACAAAAGGAACAAAGTGAAATTATGTATTGGCAGAATGCCGCCACAGAAGATCCTGCGCTTTATTCAGCAAGACCAGCAAACAAACGACGTTTTGGCCAGGGGGGACGCCCTGCTGATTTCCACCCGCTCACACAGTCACAATAGGAAAGCATCCACTAACGGCTCGCCGACCGGCCCGTTCGAATTGTTCAATAGTCATGTGACCAAATCAATTGACAGGCTCCATCTGTCTCTCGGTAAGTGGATGGATATTGAGCTTTTACTGAACTGTTTACTCAATGATGGAAAAAAAAACGCCTTTATTAAGAACGACGTACATTCAAGCAGAAGCTCTCCTCTTGGAACTTGAACCAATAACCTTCTGTTGACAGGTCCAAAACCTTAGCCACCTGCCCTACCGACTTTAGTGTTACTGGCAATGATGCGCATAACAGTTATATGTCAGGATGCAAGCTCTAAAAATAAGTTAGAGAGAGTTAACAGCCTTTTCAAACGTTTTGCTTCTGGAATACTGATGCAGCCTTGAGTGACGGCCGCAACCTTTTCCCCAGAATTATTTACCTTGTGATAATGGTGGTTTTATATAATAATTTCATCATGTCTCCAGTCAGGCTGCATCCCCTCTGTGGGGAAACCAATGTGTTGTGGTACCACGGTTTCAGCTCATCGGAGAAGAGCATCTCCAGAGACTCTTGGAAAATTTTGCTTTTCGGCACACAATGTGTTGTAATACATAACATTGTAAAAATAAATAAATAAATAGAGAAGAAAAAAAGAGAAAATGAAAATCTCAGTCTAACATTCATATTAATGTCAGGCTCTTCTCTCCTGTCTATAGCCCCCATAAACCTTGTATCTGTCAGCTCCATGCTCTGTGTGTTAACAAACCGGCTCCACCACCACGCACTGGTGGCCATCACAACCAGAGGCCCCTGCTGCGCCAAATCCACCCTTACAACAAGAGTTCGGTTTTATTTGATTCTGTGCAGACCTGTGATCTGCGACCAATGAGCGAAAGGGAAATTGCATCACCAGCATGCTTCTACAGGACTGGTTTTAAAGGGGACATTGTGTTTTTAAATCAAATTTCTCTCGGCCCTGCTACATCGTTGTAAAGCCCTACACGACTGGCCGTGGAAGGTCCAGGCAAGCCATCGACCAGCAGCAGACAAGAAAATGCATGGCAAAATAAACACAAGTACTTTTCCAACCTCGCCTTCAGGGGTCCACAGAATTAGAAGAAAACACAGTAAAACAAGCAAAAAAAAACAAGTAACTAGAGAAAGGAAATACGCCAGAGGCGGACGAAGGAACAGAACTCTTCTCTAAATCTCGAAGGAATCCGGTCTCTGGTGCTGCTCGGCAGGAGCCGAAGCCGTCTCACCATCTCTCTCCCCAGTTTCCTTCCTCCGTACCCCAGCATCTGTGTCTACGTCAAGGCCGTACAGGCCATGTTCACTGGCAGTCAATTTATTTTCTCTCCTGGAGAAATGTCACTGTGAACTCTGTGAAGGACTCACCCTGTGAATGAGTAACGGCTTTCTAATCCGACAAGAGATTGTTGCAGATTGAAAGGGTATACCAGAACATTTTTGAATCAGAATGAAATTGTACATGTCATCAGGCGAACAGCATAAGATGCATTGTGTCACAAAAAAACCCAAGAAAACAAGAAAAGCTTCCTACTGGACTAAATTCAGATCTAATGAGAGGTTTGTGGTCATGTTGGCAGGCTGTGAATTAGAAGGGTTAGGTTTGTGCTTTATAGATTTAAGTGTCATTGTCAATTCCATGATCTGTACTGCTTTCTCTGCGAAGAGATTTCTCTGGCTATGGTTATATGATGAGAGAAACACAGCAAACAGACATAGACACTCCTTAATATATTAAATGGGGCTTGTTTAAATACTTCCATGTGATCGGAATTTCATAAGGACTTTCCATTCCGCAGGTTACACTTGGCCGCTTCCATCTACACTCTGCCCCATCTGGATCAGCCTGGACGTCCTCTTCTCCACGGCCTCAATCATGCACCTGTGCGCCATCTCCCTGGACCGCTACGTCGCTATACGCAACCCCATCCACCACAGCCGCTTCAACTCCAGGACGAAGGCCTTTCTGAAGATAATGGCCGTGTGGACCATCTCAGTAGGTAGGGATGGATTGTGCGTGCATCGTCATGAGAATGTGACATCATTGCCACGTTGACCACCTCTGTGGGTTGGAGCTCTGTTATGGTGACGTCATTGAGGTGAGACCTTGTAGATGTCAGGAGCTCCAGGCTGCAACATTTTTCAGGGTGACAACCAGTAGGCATATCGGTTGGTGTACTGAAAATGTATAAATGTATCACTTCCTGAATGCGTTAAATGAGGAATACATTCCCATGACATTTCAGTCATAAAATTGATCTCGCTTTTTCTCCCCTTTTCCCCAGGAATATCAATGCCCATCCCTGTAATTGGCCTCCGAGACAACTCCAAGGTCTTCAGAGATGGCAGCTGCTTACTGACTGATGACAACTTTGTCCTGGTGGGCTCCTTCGTGGCCTTCTTCATCCCTCTGATCATCATGGTGGTAACTTATTTCCTGACCATCAGCACCCTCCAGAACGAGGCTAAACTATGTCTGGACCACCTGGTGCCCAAGCCAAAGTGGGTGACCCCCGTCAGCTTCCTGCCCCAGAGCTTCCGGTCCTCAGAGAAACTCCTGCTTCGTTGGTCACTGAGCCGCGAGCCAGGGTCGCTGTCGGGCCGCAGGACCATGCATTCCATCAGCAATGAGCAGAAGGCCTCCAAGGTCTTGGGCGTGGTCTTCTTCCTCTTTGTGGTTATGTGGTGCCCCTTCTTCATCACCAACGTGCTGACGGTCGTCTGCGGGGACACCTGTGACGCGGAGCTGATGGTCAACCTGTTAAACGTGTTTGTGTGGGTGGGCTACCTGTCATCTGCAGTCAACCCACTCGTCTACACGCTCTTCAACAAGACTTACCGTTCGGCCTTCTGGCGCTACATCCACTGCAACTACAAAGAGGAGAGGAGGTCCCTGCAGCTGATCCTGGTCAACACCATTCCTCCATTAGCGTACAAGTCCACACAGCTACAATTGGAAAATGGCAGCCATGATGAGGCGGTGTGTCAGGACTACTCCCTGGCCTCACTGGGGAAGAAGTCGCCCTCCTCAAAGATCGGAACGGGGCAGAACAGCAGTGAGAACGTCAGCTGTGTATAATTGCGAACTTTTTGCTATTTGTTCTCTAACTTCTGACATAATTCAACTCGTCTTGCGACGGTAAACTGCTTTACAGACAGTTTTGGTTAAGGAGCAATAGATTACAAACGTTGGCAACAGACACAAAGAAGACAAGGGAAACTACTGCTAACGTAATCATTCCTAGTGACACTGAACAGTGGACATACAAGAGCAAAAGGGTTTATGTAACTATATACAGACGTGTGACAAATTAAAGGCAAAACCAACATGAATGTCTCAGTAAAGTGTTGGGCCTCCGCGAGCCGCAAGAACAGCTTCAAAGCACCTTGGCATTGTCATCATTCACATCACTTTCACACTCATCAAACCATTCAGTGACCCCTCATGCCCTGCGGATGGGGGCGTTGTCGCCCTGGAAGACAACTCCCATCAAGATAAAAATATTTCACCATGGGATAAAGGTGATATCTCAGAATAACTTGTTATATAATTATAATAAATTATTAAAATAAATAAACTTTAATAAATTGCAGTGACCTTTCCCTCTAAGGGGCCAAGTGGACCCAAACCATGCCAGGAAAATGCCCCCCACAGCATTATAGAGCCCTCGGACCCCCTCACTGTAGGTTTTTCCTTTAATTTGTCACCCATAGTATACAGTGCCTTCAAAAGTATTCCCCCGTTTGTACAGTTTCCATATGTTACCTCAGCGCTCATCATGACAATTAAAAATTAAATATCTAGATTTAGACAACGTACTACAAGTATTCACCCCTTTACTATGGCCAACATAAATTAGTTCAGGTGCAAAAAAAAAAAAGATAAATTACTGTTAGTCTACTTTCTACCTTGATCTGTAAGCAACAAAATTGATTCACATACTTTCAGAAAACTTACACCTGTCCTTTTATGTCCCCTCACTCAGATAGTGAATTCACAGCAAAGATTCAACCATGAAAACACAGGAGCTTTAAAAAAAAAAAAAGATATATCATCGAGAAGTACAAAGTACCGTACCACCCAGACAATGCCTAGATCAGGCCTGTTCGTCTAAACTGAGCCACCATGTAGGGACATTGGGAACACCTCTGTGAAGCCAAAGGCCAATTTAAAAGAGCTTCAGAATTCAATTGCTCAGAGTGACAATAAATTAAAAATATCCCAGCTGGATTTTTTAGCAAAAAGTAAGCCATTTCTGAGAAAAAAGGGATTAAAAAACTTCTCATATCCCACATGGAGTTTGCAAAAAGAATTTAAATGATATGGCAGGCATATGACAATGTCTTTTTTTTGCGTCAGAGGAGACAAAATGTTAACTTTTTGTAAATACAGTGTTACCTTCGGTGCAAAGCCAACCCGGCACACCACCCAGTCAGCACCATCTCTGCTGTCTAGCATGGTTGTGGCAGCCTCCTGTCATAGGGACCCTCTGGATCAGCAGGAAATGGGAGATTTGTTGGGATTAAGGGGAAAACTTGTGAATAAAAGTTATGCAATAAACACATTTCCGGTTTTTCTACACTTTACAGTTTTTGCTGACAGTAAAAAAGGTGTACACATCATTTGGGCCATCCTGAAAAGGGAATAGAAACCTTTGCAAGGCACTGTGTATTTATAAATGTAATATACTGGCATGTGTTGTCTTATAAACTTTTACCCAGCTGAGTGACCTTTTTTTCATTGCATGCTTTCACACGCATTTCTTTTTTAATTGTTTATGCAAATCATCTCAGACGTTTGAGTTTGGTTCACACCGCACAAACTGAGGAGAGGGCCCTGTTTGTGTCGGTGGGGGTGGGGAGGGGGTGGTTCATGCTCCTTCTCCCAGTACAGTGCTCAAGCCGGGCCCCATCACAAAAAAAAAGCTAAAGTGTTGTAACCCGGCAGCCCCATCGCCGTAACGCGACAGCATCACTCAGAGGCTGTAGTGTTTCCCGGGACTGAATCTCTAACCGCTAATAATATAGCCAGCCGACCATTCAGCCTCGCCGGGAACCTGCTTTGTTGTTATAATCATATTCGCTGTTGTATTATTTAACATGGCTCCTCATTAAAAAGAGAGACGGATCAAAGTAAACCCGAGTTAACCGTTCATTAGTTATTTTCTGCTCAAGATGCACAGCTCGCGATCTTATTACTTTTAATTTTTTCTTACCAGTCTCAAAAGAAAAGAAAAAAAACATCGTTCGGTGTTGGAGGTTCTTAATGCGCGTTCTCACCTTGCCGTGAAAGGCACATCGTGAAACAAACAATTGCAAGCTTGTTTCATCTTTATTTATTCACTTTTTTCCCACTAATTCCTCATCTGTATAACCCAACAAGGATTACCACATGTTAATAAAAGATCTTCACTGTCTCTTATTAAAAGCATTTTTTTTTCCATTAGAAAAACAGCTGCGTCTTACTGCACAGCTGGCAGGATGAGGACAGAGGGGTTCTCATCAAAGTCACTCACAAATTTACAGAGGACTTTGGGCTGCTCAGGAGAACAGCTTATGCACAAGTCCTGAGAATTTCCTCGGGAACAGTTTCTCTGAAGCTTATGTTTTCTGAATCCTAATGGACGAGCCGGAGGAGCGGCTCTGGCGCACGGACAACGAGTGATGATCCTCAAACGTTCCACCAACTCAGAAGTTCCATTTTCAAGGCTTTTGGGATATTCCTGTGAAAGGGAACTTTTACACTGTCGGGCAGAAGGTTTACCTGGAGCATAACCAAAGTTGAACATTAAACTCAGGGAGAGGATGTACTATCAGGAGTAAATAAATTTGAACAGAATTTGCCTTATAATTCCTAATTTGGTTCTTGTTATAGCAGATGTTTCATATGGTGAAACTGGTTTCTATATCTAGCTATCGAATAAGTTATATCTCATATATACGAGGTAATTTAGCCGACACCCTTATCCGGGTTTGGAGTATGAGCATCTTGTGTTTTGCGGTGACGGCATGCTAGCAAATTGTGGTGTGACGTTTCTAGGAACCACCTAAGAACATCTCTTCCAAAAAACAGATTTTAAATAGAAAATTACCATTTTAAGGGCTTATGATCTCAAGCTCCGGGGTAAAGCTTAAACTCACAATGCCAATAATGAAAATAACTGATAATGAAACAAAATAAAAATATGACTTTTTCCATCATCGTTTTCAGCAATCATATCAATACATCCGCAAATCACACACTGCGGCGTGCTGACTGTTTGGCTGTTTGAGCCGTTCTTGTTTAGTTTTTGTAGTTTCTGTAGACGTCGTTATCGCAGGAGGAGCGCTTTGAACAGCCGGCGTAAAAATGCCACCGGACGGGAACTGGGCAATGCGCTGCGGTCAGATGAGTCATGACACGATCGAGCAAAGCTGAAACTTCGAATGTGGTCTCTAGGAGCAGGCCATACCTTTTTTTTTTTTTTAACCATATACAAATTTAGAAAGCTAATCTTATTTTAAATAACAGCTGCTAATTAAAGCAGTCCGGGCCGGTTCTGACTGGATGCCTCTGAAGGAGAGCAGTTTAATTAGGGGGAAAAGACTAATCTAACCGGGAAAGCATTCAAGCTTCCTGTTGGTTTAATACGGCTGCTTTCTTCGTGCACTCCTCCACACGTATTCATAGTGATTTAGAAATCATCGTAAAATAATTGCTGGTAACACCCAGTCCTTGCCTTTCTTACTCATTTAAAGTTAAAAGTAAAATACTCTTTAGCATTATGCTTCTCATTGTTATCGTTTCCACAACTTTCTCCGGTGTTTGGCAGAGTTTGTTGGAAAAAACGTTTGGATCATAAGGCCTTTGCGTCGGTGATCTCGAGGCCTCACTTCGAGGTGCTGAACACGAGGATGCGACACAAGGATAAACAGCTGTCACAGCGTAGGGTAACATTCCCTGGAATGAGCGCATGTCTTCTGTTCAAATTCTCATTTCACTGTTAAAACTATTAGTTGAACTTACGGCGGCGTACGGACCTCAGAAGTTTGTTGACAATCTGATATATCTGACAAATGCCTGTTTAATCTTCAGTCAATTCATTCCAAAACAGTTGTAATTTCACAGCAACGGCAGAAGGTATGGATCGTGTCTTTTCAGTGGGGGCGTAAAGGTATTTTAATATATTTCACAGCAATTCGAATAAACTACGATTCTGTGAGCTGTCCAAACACAGACATAGAGGCGGCCGCAGTTGAAACGCTTGCAGGGGAGTCTGGGTGAAACGCTGAACCCTGACACCACAGCTATCTGCCGCTGTGATTAACCAAATGCTAACGGAGAAATAAAAATGGAAACCCCGTTTAAGTTCTCCCGTTGAATCATTAGATAAGTTCGTCTCGTGATTTTAAGTCGGTTTATTTTAACAGTAACGTAAAGGTAGGGGTTTTTTATACTCACAGCCCAGCTTCAAGAAGAGTAATTGGAACGCACATCTAGAATTAGGTAGGTCTAATGGAATATATGCATTTAAACTGAAACGGTTGAAAATAAAATAGTATAACTTGGCATACATTATTCCTAATCGTTCAGTATTCAAATCGACATGTTACCCAATTCAACATAGTGAAAAAATATTGATCTCCCGTAGCTTTTACAACAGCTCCACCTTCCGCCCGTAAACCTGCTTTTCATGTCAAGGAGAAAGAGGCGTGTCTTGCGCCCTGACGTTGACGCTGACGTTCCGCGGACTCTGGCCCTTGAGGTTTTTGCTGCAAAACCTACAGTGAATATACTTTTATAAACTTAAATTGGTAGAGGGAAGGTACGTATACAATGTAGCACAACGGGGCATGGACGGTGTATTGTTTACGTTCTCCCTTTGCTATATCCGTCAAGCAGCTCAATCCCCTCGTGCGATGATATTTGAGATATTACATAAAGAGATATTCAAGGCACTTACAGAACGCGCGGCACGAAATTTTCGTAATGGTAACATTTTCTTACAGATTTAAACGTTTGGTGTATTAAAAGTTTTGATTATTGAACATTTCGCTGCGTATACTTGTTACCGCTAGCCACATTGCTACTCATAATAGAGAAAATGCTTAATTCAGCAGTATTACCTACTTTATAGGGGGCGGTTGCTAGCGAATGCACGGCCGTGGGTTTTTTCCTCACAGTTTTCGCTGTTCAGGAACCTGTCTCAGAAGTTTAATAACTTATTGCGAGCAATTTGTAACCCCAGGAAATAAATGACCTTTTAAGTCAACCGTCAAGTCCGACGTCTGTTTAATTTTGGCAGGTGAAGCCATGTCTCTAGTGCAAGTTTCATCGAATAAATGCTGTGGCGGATTCCAGAAGGTATTCGAACATGACAGGTAAAGCCTCACCCTGAATATCGGCCATTGACTACAAGCGGGCCTAATTTTAGACGAGGTAGCCTTAACAAGACCCCAGATGAAAAATGGCCGAAACCGTAGACCATGTATATATCAAAATATGTTATGTGTTAACCGATTACATCCTCTTTTGTAATGTGTTGTAAAGCACTGAACTGAAATGCAGAATGAAGTTTGCAATCTATCTCCCACCGAAAGCAGAGAGTGGGAAGTGTCCTGTTTTTTACTGGCTTTCTGGTAAGTCCTTCAACCATACATACCTGCTCAAACTTGTCCTAATGATCAGCTGGGTGCTTGTTTTTTTAATTTATTTTGTTGTAAATCATTTTCTTAATGCAGCCTATTGAGCAAGTGTACCCACAGCAAGTGATCTGAGTCTTGTTACAATTAATTTAGGCACTGTGTCTTATAGTAGTGACAGCTAAGGTTGCTGCTGAGAAGATGAGCTGACTCTTAAGTTCTCACCACTCTGTTCCTGACCCACCACAAAGCAGGTGGAACAGAGAGGTCCAATTTGTTATTTTGTTACACGTGATCCTTCAGGGTTTCAGGGTTTTGCTTGCCATGTGACACGTAGTGTGCTGATGGGCGCCTCTGTTCATGAAAAAAGGCTCCTGCCTTTGTTGTCCTGAGATTAAAAGGTAACCTGTGCGATGAATTGTGCATGAAGTTTATGGAATCCCCTGCAGGTCTGACTTGTACGGAGCAAAACTTCATCACCAAGGCAGGGAGTCAGCAGGCTGCCTCGGACAACGGGCTGATCCTCGTGGTCCCCGACACCAGCCCGCGTATGTGAACTCACTCACCCAGCCTGGCGCGTCAGGGGAATTAACTGTATATTCAGACGGCGTCCCACCCTCGCCTCATTTTAACTCCCCCTTCACCCTTTTTCTCCAGGGGGCTGCAACATCGAAGGGGAGGAGGAAAGCTGGGACTTCGGGACGGGGGCCGGTTTCTACGTCAACGCCTCGGAGGACCCCTGGAAGGTCAACTACCGCATGTACGCCTACGTCACAGACGAGGTACCGTCCACGCAGGGGAGCGTTGCGTACTGCAGCAGTACGTGAGAGTGTTGCTGGTTTTGCCATCTCTCCCGGGATCAGGGAATTTCTCTCTTTTTTTACCAAGACACATCTAGTCAAAGGGGGCGGGGGCTTGTAAATCTGCAACAACAGTGATGACTCGCTGTACAAAGGAACATAAGAGAGCCATAAGAGAGAATCTCAGTGTTCTCAGTCTCACTGATTTCCAATGCATTTACAAGTAACTAATAACAACAGTAACACTAAAACGGTATCATCTCTCTCTCTCGTGGTTAGCTCCCACGCCTCATCAGCGCCCACTTCCCTGCCGACCCTGAGAGGATGTCCGTCTCTGGCCACTCAATGGGTGGCCACGGGGCGCTGATCTGTGCCCTGAAGAACCCTGGAAAATACAAGGCAGGTTTGACATCGGTGCACACACCTGACCAGCACTCCAACACTGACCACAGCAACACTCCGGAGTGTAATTCCTTAGTCGAGTTCCGTTTTAAGCTGTGATTGTCAGGATTTAGTCACTTTTTCTCATGCTTTGTGTGTTGAGAAACATTTTCTTTGTTCAGGCTGTCTCTGCGTTTGCCCCAATCTGTAACCCCATGCAGTGCGCCTGGGGTCAGAAGGCCTTCAGCGGGTACCTGGGGTCCGACAAGTCCAAGTGGGAGGTAAGATCCCTGGGATACAATATCGGAGCTGTTAATCTAACCGGGATGGGGGTACTGCACTGAAGGTGCTGAACGTCTGCAAACATTGCCCCCTTCTGGCCAACCATCATAGCAGTGGCTATGCCAGTAATCTTGTGTATTTCGTTAGGGTGAATATTTCTCTAATTTAGCTGATAACGTAGAAGTAGTTTGCTCGTGTGTTTTTATCGATCAACTGAAACCACACTATTGCTCAGATGCAACCCTTTTTTATGCTAGGCCTATGATGCCACAGTGTTGGCAGGCTCCTACTCTGGCCCCCAGCTGGACATCCTTATCGACCAGGGCCAGGACGACCAGTTCTTGTCAGCTGGTCAGCTGCTGCCAGACAATCTGATTGCAGCCTGCACTGAAAAGAAGATCCCTGTAGTTTTCCGTCTGCAGCAGGTGGGTGCTGCCACCTGGTGGACGAAAGAAGGCTTCACAGCGTCGCATTTATAAAGGGCCTGAGATTTTACCTGTTTATTTTTGTATTCAAACCCTTAAAGTAGGTGTCAGTAAAATGTTTATTATGTATAACTGAAAGATGTTTTTGTGTCCTCCAGGGCTATGATCATAGTTACTTTTTTGTATACTCCTTCATCAATGACCACATCAAGCACCATGCAAAGTACCTGAACGCCTGAGGCCCTGAACACCGGAGCCTTTGACTACAGCGCCAACGTCCACAGTTATCTTTACCCACAACGTTCAGTCTGTCTCTCGCTCATTATCTTTGACCGTGACTCGTTTTGACCTGAGAGGATTTCTTAATGAGTGCAAGTGCAGGCTTCTTAGATGCTTTAAAACCGGGGAGGTTACAGTGAGAGCGGAACCAGTCAGGTTGCTTAACGGAGCCGGATCTTTTGATTGGTTTGAAACTGACTGGAGATTCTGAATGCTGGGTTAAATGCTTCACAAAGCCTAATTTGCCTTCAGTGATTTTGTGTGTGTGTGTTTTTCCCCCCCTGAAATAAAGGCCAGTGGTTGGTTATTAATGTCTAGAGCAAGTCTCTGTCATAAACCTGGTCTCTGTTACCATCACTTGAGAAGTTTAAAAACTGAAATATCGAGGACAAACTGCATTTACACTCTAAAACCAACTATACGCCCGGCTCGTGTCATTGGCCGATTGTGACTGGGAGAGCACAGGAGCAGCACATGATTGGCAGACAGCCACCCGGGCCGGGGGTGGGTTTAAATCGCCAGGGCTTCTCTCAGCTTGTCGGTACCAATCCTCCCGGACACCTGCAGGCTTGCAGAACCACTGCCTGGGACGTGCCTCTCTTCCAGCGGTGACCAAATCTCTTGCGTGGGCCGTGTAGCCTGCAGAGTGGAAAAGAGGCGGGTGGCTTGAAGGCAGAGACCGCCTCACCCTCCTGTAGAGGCATTACCTCAGTGGGCAGTTCAAAATAAATAAAACTGCGTAATGATTATGCTGGGGAGATCTTGTCAATTGGCAGTACGGCCGTTCCTTCAACAGTAGAAGCAATGCTTCCTTTTAATCTTAAATACAACCCCAGACAGGGGTTTAGATCTTGGAACTGCAGTCTCTGTCAATGGTAGAATCAGCATAGCAGAAAGCATTGATACTTTTTTCAAACATGTTTTTAATGTTTAAGTAGCATGTCTGCAATGTACATTATTTACAGTTAAGGCAATTATGTAGTCATGATTATACATTTAAATCCCAAGTGTTGTACAACAGATAGCCACACAGACCTGTATAAAGTAAAACAAAATATCCAACTCTCTTACATCAAGGCTGGAAACTAATTTTGCTTCAAATTCAAATGCATTTTATATCCCATCTATGAAAACCTATGTTTGTAGAAAAGGCTCTAGTTTTCTTTATACAGAAGACAATGTACAGTTTAAAAACTTAAAGCACATTGCAATTGCATTGTAACTCGAAAAAATCAAAAAGGTAATTAGTCAGTTGCCAAGGGAACACATCCCACACTAGGTGCCGGTGAAGTAAATCAATAACTGGGAAACTAAAGTAGACGAGTACAAGTTGACGCTTCGTTTTACGGAAAGGAAACAAATCAATGGGGAGACAACTGAAGATAACGAACGATTAATGTCTGTCGCCCGTTACGGTTTCCGGAGATGTGGGAAAAAAAAAAATCTATCATTGCAAATTGTTATCTTTCATACAAAACTGCTGATAAAATGCAGCATGGTGAAAACTATATTTCACCGTTGGCTTTCATTAGTAAGAGGCTAAACATGAACAAACTGGATCATTGAAGTTCCTTGTGTATAACTGCAGATATTTTATTTTATAAAATAAAATAAACATTAAATCAACCCATTTAAAAAGCTGTATTAAATGCTCTTCATTTAGCTTCAGTCAATATTCCAAATATAGTTGCTGTGGCATTTTAACATTAGCCTATATAAAATTGTTATGAAACAAGGTAGTGCGTGGCGCTTTAATCTCATTGGATGGTAACTCCAGACGGCTCTATATTGTCATATAATTAAGTAGCTCATTTATTGCCGACACAGGGAGTAAACATCTGCCCGCACACACTACAGTGCTAGAATGTTCTAGAACACTCGGCAAGATTCGGCAAGATTCGGCAAGTTCTCTGTCCAAATGTTCACTGGAGTAACTCAGTAATCAAAAGTGTCTG